>PPHD01009102.1:0-21020 GCA_002909625.1 Bambusicola thoracicus
CCGCGGCAGCCCAGGGACGGCCCGGCCCGGCCCGCACCCTGCCGGCAGCGGGGAGGGCCGCCTGCCGCGCTCGGTGCCGCGGGAGCGTTCCGCAGCGTTATCACCGCTGCCGTCTCGCCTGCGGCGAACAAAGGCTGTGGCAGCGTCCGTCCCGCCTGGGGCCGCGGGGCCGCCGGATCGATGCGCGCCGTGCCGCCGCTATCTGCTGCCATTCTATCCATCTGCATCTGGCGGGCGGCCATCAATGCCCCGCGCCGAGCATGCTCACTGCCGCCGCCCCCTGACCCGCTCTTATCCGTTGATAAGCGGCAGAATGGGCTCTTGTTGGGATGAGTGACAGCGGAGGCGCTCCGATAGGGACAGACAAGGGCCTGAAAGGGACGCACCCCTGAGACCCGCCGGCGCTGCCAAGTGTCTGTTAACCCCTTCCGCCTCGCAGCCAGCCAGGCCAGCAGGCAGCACGCGGCCGTAAGCCCTGCTGGGGGCCGGCGGGTGGGACAGCGCTGCGCTCGGGAAGGAGCGGCCCTTCGGCACCCGGAGGGACGCTGTGAGAACGGGACGCACTTTTTAGCCGGGTCTGTTGTGACAGGGCAGGGGGATGGTTTCCAACAAGGAGGGGAGAAGCAGGCTGCAAACGAGGCAGAAGTTGTTTGCAATGCGGCGCTGGCGCAGCTCTGTGCGCCGCTCCTGGCAACGCTCCGGGTTGGAGGACGGGGCTCTGAGCTCTGATGGAGCTGTGGGTGTCCCCGCGCGCTGCGGGCAGTTGGGCTGCGCGGCCGTTAGAGGTCCCTTCCAACCCCAACCATTGCATGACTGCGATCACTGCATCCAGCACTGCATCCTGGGAGTTACTGCGGCCAGTTCTGCAGCCCCCAACACAAGAAGGACATGGAGCTGCTGGGGTGGGAGGTTGTGAAGGTGATCGGAGGGCTGCAGCATCTCCCCTACGAGGACAGGCCGAGAAAGTCAGCTGTCCTCAGCCTGGAGCAGAGAAGGCTCCGAGGAGACCTTACAGCAGCCTTCCAGAACCTGCAGGGGCCCACAGGAAAGCTGGGGTGGGACTTCTTATGAGGGCAGATAGTGACAGGACCAGGGGAAATGTCCTTCAACTGGATGAGGGTCGATTTAGACCGGATATTAGGAGAAATTCAGTACTGTGAGGGTGGTGAGACACCGGCACAGGTTGCTCGGTGAGGCTGTGCCCCTCTCTGGAAGCACTCAAGGCCTGGATGGGGCTGTGAGCAACCTGGTCTGCCGGGAGGTGTCCCTGTCTACAGCAGGGGGTTGGGATCAGATGATCCTAAAGGTCCCTTCCAACCCAAACCATTCCATGATTCTGTGACGCTGTGACATCCCAAGAGCAGGCAGGCCCTGCCAGCGGCACAGCTGGGGGGCTCTGCCCATCCTCCGCTGATGGCTCCCAACCCCCCCATCGGCCCTCGCGCTGCGGCTGTGAGCGCCGTCCCTGCAGTGCCCATTTCCTTACCGGCTGCTCTCGGGGGTGGGTTTGGGGTACCCCTCCACAGCGCCCTCCCAGACGGCGTTGGCCAACGCGTTGCCGATGGCGGCCATCAAGGTGAGCAGCTCACCAGGCCAGTCGTCCAGGTCCAGCGAGCGCACGCGGGAGAGGTGCGTGCCCAGGTTGCGGTGGATCCCAGAACACTCGATGCACATCAGGGCACCCAGGTTCAGGCTCGCCCAGTCAGGATCTGCAGGAGGTGACATCAGAGGGGCACAGCCAGCATGGGCACATCCACCTGTTCTCCTCCCGTCACCCCAAAGACCCTCCCAGGCATCCCAGTGGCACAGAGGTAAGGACCCCAGGGACCAGCAGGGCATGGGTCAATCCTGCAGGGCCCTCCCCACCCCTAAGGACCGGGTCCCTGCAGCACAAATCCCCCTGGGGCCAAGGAGGTGGTGGTGTGCCATCCCTGCCCACCCCTCCAGTCCCCCCAGCACGGTGTTCCTTACTGGGCGCGTCGCAGTCCACGCAGAAGCTGTTCCCCCGCGCAGTGCGCACTGCCTGCATGGCCTGTGCATCTCCCTGGCTGCCCAGCCGTGCCTGCAACGACACCGTAGCAACCTCAGGTGGTCCCACAGCGTCCTCTGGGCCACCACCCCCCCCAGGGTCACCACCCCAGAGCCATCGGGAGCCCCAGTACTGCGCTCCGGGGATGAGCAGTGCAGGGTTCCTGAACGCCGCAGAGATCTGGAGGGAGCTGAGGGGCAGGGCTGGGGGCCAGCAGGAACAGGGCTCCCCGAGGGGCAGAGCAAGGTGAGGGGGCTCTGTGGGGCACAGCCGAGATGGGGAGGGAACCCAGAGAGGTGATGAGAACACAAGGAGGGAGTGCCGCAG
This sequence comes from Bambusicola thoracicus, assembly GCA_002909625.1. NCBI lineage: Eukaryota > Metazoa > Chordata > Aves > Galliformes > Phasianidae > Bambusicola > Bambusicola thoracicus. The sequence continues at coordinate 2,357 of PPHD01009102.1, forward strand.
GGATGGGACACAGCCTGACTGGGAGCAGAGGGACGAGGACGCGTTCAGCCCAGGGCAGGTGTGGACGCAGCAAAGCAGGCGCCAAAGAGGAGGGATGAGGCAGCATGCAGCTGCCCTTACCTTGTTCTTGCTGCTCTCACAGCCCTGCAGGCTGGCCAGGATCTGGCTCTCAATGGCCTGCACCCAGAGCTCCCGCTCCTCTGACGTTGAGGCCTCAAAGAGCCACGTCTGGCCCGTCAGGGACACGATGATGAACTCAAAGGGTTCGTCTGGCTCTGCAAAACAAAGGCAGTGGCACCGTCAGGGCTGTGCCTCGTGGGGTGCAGGCATGGCAGGGACAGCGGTGTCCCCAGGGGAGGCGCAGGGGAGACATGCAGGGGGAACCCGGGGGTCCAAGCCAGCCCAGTGCTGCTGCTGCACAGCTCCATCTGGGCACACTTCCTCTGCCACGCACCAGCAGCTGAAGCCACGTTCCCTACTGCCCTGGACTGCGAAACACAAGGAATGCTGTGGGTCTGTGAGCTGCTGGAGCCCTGCTCTCCATGCCCTGCATCTCCCAGATGAGATGAGAAAGCTGCTGTCAATGGGAGCGGCCCCTCTGAGGACCTGCAGCCCCCAACAGCCCCCAGCAGCCCACCATCCCCGGGGGCTGCCCTACACAGCACAGCGTCCACACCCCCGAGCAGCCCCAAAAGACGCAGCCCATTATCAAAGCCCTTCTCTTGCTGTGAAACACACGAGATCCAATTCCTGACCTCATGTCTTTGGAGGGCTATTTCTGGGGAGCCCCACAGGCTGCGCACGTGCCTGGAGGTCGGGCACGGCCATCCTTCTGGGTGCACACTGGGGCTCAGGGGTGGTGCAGTGCATCCCTGCACTGAGCTGCAGCAGGGGGACAGCGAGCGCCTGGCGGAGTATCTCACATAAGGAAAAGGCCCCAGACAACCAAAAGCTGGACCCGAAACGTGGTCCTCCCCCTGGCCACTGCTGGGCTCTGTGCACTGCCATCCCAACCCGGGCAGGGCTCAGCACCGCCCCGCCGTGCGCCCAGCGCCTGCACCCACCTTTTATTGCCAGCTCCGGTAGTTAGTGCAGTAAATGACTTAACTAAGCGGGGCCTGAATGGAATGACTAATAAACGTTATGTCACAGCACACGCTTCAGCTCATAGCAAAATGATTTGTAATTACCTAATTAGCGTTATGCAAATAACACCCTCATCTCCATAATGTGCCTTCCCAGCTCTCTATTAAAAGCAGAGTCAACCGCATGGCTCCGGAGGCAGCGCAGGGCCAAGAGCCCGGTTTGGGGCCGTGCCCGGGGGGTGAGCAGGTCCTGCCCCACAGCCGGGGGAGGCATGGAGGGCAGCGGGAGGTTGGGGGCTGCTGGCCGGAACCTGCAGACCCACTGTGGGGACACTGAGCTGCTGGAGAGCTTTAGGGGCCGGACACGGCTGTGTCCACACCTGTGCCCCACGGCCGCTGCCGAGGGAAGGCTCCGTGGGGAGGGACAGCTGTGTCCCCTTGCAGGCTCCTGCTTTCTTTGGAGGACCGCCATTCACAGAGCCCTGTGCCTCCTGCACAGCTCAGCTCCCACTCCGAACAATGTGAAGGTAAATGTCATCCCTGTGCCATGGTGCGGTGCCATGCTCCTCACACAGGCTCAGGATCCCACGCTGCTTCTGAGGGTAAAACACCCAGTGAGAGACACCCTGCCCAATAGCACCTGCTGGGGTTGGGAGCATGGATAGGGTCAGGAATGCAGGGCCTGGTCCCACATCAACAGACCCTGGGAGAATGGAGCAGCCCCAGGATGAGGGTCCCAGGCGCAGTGCCACCTGCCTGCCCTTACCCATGGATGGGGACACTGCTCCGTGCACTGCACCCTGCACTCAGCTGGGGAAAGCTGCCAGCATCGCCCCTCTCCTGCAGAGATGGGAGGTGTGGGGCAGCATGGGATGAGGCAGTGGGTGCCAGCAGTCACACTGCTGGGCTCATGCCCTCTGTGCTGCCCTTTGCCTAACATGAAATGATGCTCTGCACCGCTCTGCCCATACCTCCAGCTCTCAGACGGAGCGCACAGCACAAAACCCTGCAGTCAGTGCACCTCTGACCCTGAGGGATTCACTGTTTACGTCCAGGGATGGCCAATGCCAGCTCAAAAACATCAGCCCCGTTCCTTCCTCCTGCTGCTCAGTACCTCTGCACTGAGCACCACTGCAGCCCAAACCCCCCTGCACCAGCGCAGCCGGGGCAGCACGTGTCTGCCCTGTGGTGCCCGCCTGCTCTGGGGCTGCTCTGAGGTTGGGGGCCCAAGCCCAGCGTTCTCCCGAACAGACAGCTGACACCCCTGGGGCTTCGAGGACATTCTCACCCCGGGGGCATTCTGCAGCCCCACAGCCCTGTCCCAGCAGCCTCCCCCTGTGCACGCTGCCGGACCTCAGTTCTGTCCTCCTTTGTGCTGCACAGATTCCAGCCCAGCGCTGAACAAAGGGCCGCTGCTCCCACAGCCCGCCAAGAGTGAACAAAGGGCGGCTGCTCCGCTTCCATACCAGGCTCCTTTCTGTGAGGGAAAGCAGCGCTACTCCCTGCAGCAACTCGGGGCAGTGCTGCGGGGATGGAGCTCCTGATGGCTTGGGAAGGCTGCAGGATGGCAGTGGGACGGCAGCGAGAAGCTGTGCGATGGCAGTGGGACGGCAGTGATGGCTGTGGGTGACAGGGAGGGCTGTCCCAGGGCTGCTGCTGCGCCCGTCTCCCGTCATCTCCCCTCTCCCGGCCCACGGGGCACTGGTGGGAGTCCATTACGCAGCTCCATTAGAATTAGTGGGCAGTGGAAATGAAGGAGCTCGCCTCTCTCCCTCTTGATGATTTTTTGATGATGTTTTAAAGACTGAGCTCCGTGAAGAGCTGCTGAGCAGAGCTCGGCACGATGCGCTCTGCTAATGGGCGTTAACCCCCCGACCCCGCTCCAACGCTGCCCGGCAATGAGTGCTCCAAATGAGAGCAAAATTAACGAGGGCACCGCACAGTGCCAGGACGGGGCAGGGCATGCGGCACTCGGACACGAGAAGCGGCCACATCACCACACTGAGCAGGCTGGGGGCTCCTGTGAGCAATCGGCCCTTAGGCACTCATCATCCCCAGCCCCACCGTACACGCAGCCCTGGGAGGAAACAGCCGTCCACGGAGCCACGGAGCAGAGCTGCCCGGAGCACAGCTGTCCAGCAGAGCGCAGGGACGGCGTTGCCACCTTGCAGCAGGGACACTGGAGGGGCGAGCAGCACAGGGAGAAAAAAGGGGAGCAACGGCATCCCAGAGCTCACATCAAGGCCTGTTTGCTCAGCTCTCAGCAAGGGGATCTGAGCAGAACCGGCACCTTTGGGTGGCTTTAGCACCCGGTGGAGCACACAGACCTGTCCTCCTGGGGAGGGTTCAGACCACCACCCCAACAGTGCAGAACAGCAGAGCACAACAGAGCCCTGCAGGGCCCCCACGTGCAGCCCGGGAGGTGGCACTCCCCTGGGCTGTGCCCCACAGGGGATCCCCAACCCACAGCTCTGCTCCTCTGCTGCTGAGCTCCCACAGGGCCCAGGAGCGGGCAGCCTGGCCCCCAGCCCCGGGATGCTTGTTTGCAAGCTGCCACTGTACCACATCATTATGAGGTGTTTGGGATATCAACAAATTAGCAGGCGTCTGGGAAGAGAAGGATGCAGCACCATTCGTAAATGTCAGCTCGCTGCCTCCTCATTTTGCAGATCATTAAACCCAATATTCCTAACCTGTATTAGTGCAACGGGGACGGGCCCCCTCCACAGTGACGAGCCGCCAGGAGAGCTGCAGAACATTGCTATGGAGACCCTGCAGCGCTCCCGGCCCTGAGCCTGAGTCCTCCACAGCCCCACGCTGAGCCGGCACCTTCTGCTATGCCCTGCCCTGCCCTGCCGTGCCCAAGGGTCATGTGGGGCTGTGGGCAGTGGGGCTGAGGGGCTCTGTGCAGTGACATCCACAGAGATGTGCAAACTCAGCTGGGTAAAAGCATCCGCCCTGGGGCACCGAACGCATGTGTGCACACATGTAAGCGTGCATCGTGGGGAAGGCAGCTTAGCAGGTGCAGCCAGGACTGGGTGATGCTCCTGAGGGATGCAGGGAGGGGCACTGAGGGTCGCCACAGACTGGGGCTGTCAATCTGTGTGCATGGTGCAGGGCATGCAGGCAGCATGCAGGGCTCGGGGGCACCGACAGGGCGACGCCATGCACACACTGTGCTGCAAGGGGCAGGAGGGGGCTGAGCATCGCACTGAGATCCCGGCAGTGCAGTGTGCGTGGCTCAGCCCTGAACTCACAGCTCAGCCCTGTGCTTGCAGTTCAGCCCTGAACTCACAGCTCAGCCCTGTGCTTGCAGTTCAGCCCTGTGCTCACAGCTCAGCCCCACGCCTGCAGCTCAGCCTGGCGCTCGCAGCTCTCTGCCGTCGGCCCCGACAGCCGCTGACAGTTGGCATTAATCACGCACCGCGCCCCAACACAACTCTTTACTGGCCATCAATTTCCCATGGGTTTTAAAACTAAAAAACAAAGACAAAACCGCGTCGTTTGGCCGCCGCTGAGCAGCACATTAAGGGGCTGTCAGCTTCTCGCCATGCACCCTGCATCACTCTTTAAGCACATGAGAAGTTCATTATCCCTGGAGCTCTGGCAGCCACGGGGATGCTGGTGCAGGGAGCGTCACCAAGGTGCTGCGCTGACTCACGGCCCCGCACCGCCGCCACCAAGCAGAGCCGCGGCGCGGGCACGAGGGGGGCGCAGGGCTGGGCTGCAGGGCTGAGCTGCAGGGCTGGGCTGCAGGGCTGGGCACCGCTGCCCGTGCCGCTCTGTGTCCCCGCGGTGCCTGCAGCCCAACGGCAGCACCCGGCGCGGCGCCGCGCAGAGCCAGACGGGCGCATCCCGCAGCCGTGGTGCTCCGGCAGCGCTGCGCTGCTCAGCGACAGCCCACAGCCCAACAGCAACGCCTGCCAGAGTTTGCTGATGCTCCCTAGCAGCCTGACACGGCGCTCTCTTTAACATGCGCCCATGTAAAAAAGCAACAGCTCGTTTGATTTATGATACTTCAGAACAACTAAGATTCAATTGCTCCGCACGTCCCCGGCTCTGATTACCTCCTAAATGAGATAAACCGATGGCAATTTATCCCCAGACCTCACCAACTTTCCCAGGATGCTCACCTGAGCTGCGTGCCAGGCACACGCAGGTTAAGGCCGGCTGCAGCTCCCGGCTCTCCCCTGCTGCTTGCACCCACCTGCAGGGCCTCACAGCGGGGCTCTGCCGGGTGCTGTGCGGTGGCACTGCCTGTGGAACCACCCTCTGCTCTGTGCCCATGCCCCACCGTGTTCCCCCCAGCAGGAGCAGCATGGGGGGACGCTGGCTCAGAGGCAGAGCACTGCAGCCCCACTCTGCACAGCCCTTTTACACTTCCACCGCACTGGCTGTGCAAAAGCAAAGAGCTCGGGTGGTCCTGCTGCGAGGGTACTGCTGGTAAATGTGCAAGAGCAGCTAAAAAAGATGCGGTGAAGAAGCAGCCATACGGACACTGTCCATGACATCAGCCATCAGCCATGCCCACAACACGGGGCAGTGCTGAGCCCCAGGTTCACCACTGCAACCGAGTGCAGACATCAGGACATGCGGATGGGACCTCACACGGAGGCTCATTACTCTGGTTTGCTCGTTGCTCGTTTGGCTTCTGATGCAGATGGCCACGCAGTGACCTGGCTGCGGCTGCAGCCCAGCACACAGACCTCAGCCCTGCCCCGACCTCTTCCAGGGCTGCAGGTCCTGAGGATGGGCCCCACACTGCAGGGTGGGTGCTTCAGCCCCGTGCCTGCAGGGTGGGCTGTGAGGTCCCTTCCAACCCAGCCATGCTGTGATCCCATGAAAGGGAGTGCCTGCGCTCTCCCATTCATATGGAGCAGAGACACACAGGGCTCTTCCCAGAGCCACCCCCAGCACGGATAACCACGAAGGACAGAGCTGGAGCCACGGGTGAGCGCTGCACACAGCCCCTGGAGCTGCACACAGCCCGGCTGCGGGAGCAGCACGCTCTGCCCAGGTGCCAGGGGCCGCACTCAGGAGCCACAGCTGTGTGCCAGGTCTGCGCCGTGACAAAGTCGGGTAGCTGATACCTCCCTGGCAAATGACGTTCCATGCTGATGAAAGTGAAGCAATGCACCTTGCAGGAAAACATGGCATTACTCCAACAGCTGACAGAGTTCTGCATTAACTCCACCAGCCCGAAGCAGGGCTGGGTACCGCTGCACAGCACAGCACAGCACGGCACCACAGGGAGCAGGGCAGGGGACAGCAGAGGGTACTCAGCGCCCTCATACACTGCATGGCACTGCACCACCCCCATGTGTGGTTCCCATCACTCCACCCCTCGAGGATGCTGCCAACAAAGGTGGACACACGTCTGCAAAGCTTCCTATGAGATGGCAGAGGATGGGACAGGCTGAGAGGCGCAGACTGGGGTGACAGCAGCTGTGCCCCCCCTGGGGGCAGAGGGCAGAGAGCTGTGGGACCAACGCACCTCCTGGAGGAGTTCATGTAACTGTGAAGCTCTGAGCAGCGCCCGGTCCGCGCTGCTGGCTTATCAAAGCATGCCCATTTTTAATTACTCTCCCCACTAACTGCATTTCAGTTTTGCACAGCTTCAGATCTTTGCCTCTGCACCTTCCTGTGCCACACACAGCTGTGCCGCACTGCAGGACCAGACTGCTCTGTGAGCACCGGTAAGAGCAGCCCTTCAGCCCTGCACCTCCCACCCTTCTTCCTGGCGGGCTGAAAGCTTTCACATCCACATCACAAACAGCCAGCAGCCCCAGTGCCACTTTGGGATCTCCCCTACAACGCTGCAGTACCCCCAAGCCCTGCGGCAGTGTCAGCCACCGGGTGGGTCACAGCACCGCCTGCTTACCCCCATGTACAGGTATAGAATCGGGTAGTGAAGCGTCCAAGAATCACCACCCACCACAGCTAAGCACGCACTGGTCTAACGAAGTACACGTACAGCAATACTTCTTGCTTGCCATGAGACGCCCAGTGCACATCACAGACCCGAATGACGCTCGAGGTGCCCGAATCAAACACTGGAAGGGAAAGTCCTTCCCAGACTTGGTGTCATTCAGGTGAAGACCAACCGCAGTACGGAAGGAAGCAGAGCTGCCGAAGTCCTGCAGACCAACACCAGAACGACTCCTGAGGGAGGAACGACGAGGAGCTGCTCAGGCACAGCACACACAGCTGAGGGCTGCAGCTGCCCTGGGATGGGACAGCAGCATGGCCACGGGAGCAGGACAGACTCCACTGTGCCTCGTGTTACAGCCGGCATCTGCCCCGATGCCTGCACTGAGCCCCCTTCCCCCTCAGCCACCTGAACTCCACCCTTAGGTTGGTTTCCTGCAGAAGCTCACTGATGGCTGCAGGACACGGTAACCTCAGATAACGCCCAATGCCAGCGCCTGAGCACAGCACTTTATGTGCCGCACTGAGCCGTGCCTGCAGATGTGGGCGGCCTTCACACCGCCCTGCACAGCTCAGGCTCTGCTTCAGAGGCACAGACACCTGCAGAGCCCAGCACAACACTGCCTGCACCATCACACGGCTGATGCTCTGCGCTCCTCTCCGGACTCCTGCAGCAGGTGAACATCTCTGCAGACCCTCACCTTGAGGCACATCAACAGTCCATCAGATGGTGGAAGCGTGGCAGATTTACAAGCACGCAGAAACGAGCAGCTATGGTAGAGAGCGTCTGCACACCTCCTGCATGGCCACGCACACCGTAACAGCACGGTGCGCTCCCAGCCCTGCTGATACAGCCCATCATTACCGCTACCACTACCACGTGCGCACAGCAGCACGACGGCAGTCCTGCTGCACCGCAGCTGGGACACCACGGGCGGGTTCAGGGGCGACCGCTCCCTGAAGAGGCACCAATGAGTTGGGCAGGAGCACCCCGTGCCCCGGTGTCCCCGCGCCGCGGAGCAGAGGCTGCCTACCTTCAGCCGCCGTGCTGGGGCCGTCCGGCCGCGTCGTCCCCGTGCTCTTTTTCCTGCGGTGCTTCTTCCTGTTGGCATGCGGCGACGGGGGCGGCTCCAGCTTGGGGCTGGCGGCGGTGGAGATGTTGGGGCTGGAGCTGAGGGAATCGGCAGTGCCGTTGGCTACGGACAAAGAGAGAGAAGATGATGTACAGCAGGAGACACCCAAGGGCTCGGGGGGCGGCGGCGGTGCTCGGCCTGGCAGCCCCGACCCGCAGACAGAGCAGGAGCTGCGCCGCTCAGCACCGCGACGGTCTGCAGCCGCCACGTCTCTGTGTGGGTCCCTGTGCTGTATGGGTCTCCGTGCGGGGGGCCTGCGTGGGTCTCTGTGCGGGGTCACCTCGAACACACTGCACGGGGACTCTCCTCGGGGGGCTGCTGAGGGTCGCTGCCGGCACTTGGATGGACGGGACACGCAGGGGCAGCACGGGGGGCAACGCCCGCGTCTGGAGGGGACAGCGCAGCACAGTGCTGCCGTGTGCACAGCACAGCCCCGGCTCTGCACCGCACTGCGCCCTGCACGGCCTCGCAGATGAGGAGAGGGGCTGCCACGCTCAGGAGCGGAGCGCAATGGTCTCCATAGGCTCCCGATATGGAGCTGAAGAAGCTGCATCCCCAGCAGCAACGCACCAAATTTATCCTCAATCATACTGTTCCTTACAATTAATAGCAGAATTAGAAACAATCAGGGAGCTGCCTAATTACTGTCAATTAGAGCGCGCTAATCAAGCTCCGATCACACACACACACGCTGCCGCTGCACTCACCATTAAATGTCAAATTTCATTAGAGACCAGCAACAAAATCAAAAGCCTGACATTCAATTTCAGCAGCACACACAGCGCAGGCTTCCAATCAGCATAAAAATGCAGACTCCGGGGAAGGCAACGAGGCGCAGGAGCCCTCGCTGCACGGTTAACCCTCTCCGAAATGTGCTCCTGCCTCTGCGCGCCCCCGGCACCGCTCCGGCCCCGCTCCGGCCCCGCAGCACTCGGGGCGGCCCAGCGAGCTCTGGGTGCAGCTGCAGGGCGGGTGGCAGCGGGGCTGAGCGGCGCTCGGCGGCACGGAGCTGCCCACTGAGCCCCGTGTGTGCGCGGCAGGACGGGACGTGGCGGCACGGCTCTGCCCTCCCCGCTTCCCGCTGGATCTGACACACGAGCGGGGCGTTTCCGCTGCCATTAATCCACGGGGAAATAGCTCACCCTTGGCAATTGAGAGAGAGAAATCTAACAAAATCAGACCCCGCTTTATGGATATAAATTACCTCTGCTGTTTGGCAGGACGGTGCCTGCAGGAGGTGAGAGGTGCCTCCCACCCCCCGGCCCAGCACTGCAGGGATCTGAGCTTTCCCACCCGAGGGGACCCCGGTGCACCCCGCAGCGCTGCTCCCACAGCCCCATCCTGTGGCACAGCTCGGGGCTGACCCTGTGTCCCCGCTGCACGGCAGCCATCACCCACACCACGCTCTCTGTACTGCCCTGCAGCCGATGGCACAGGACTGGGGCTGGGGGCTTGCAGGGCCCCGGTGGGACGGGGATGGGGGGCAGGAGTGGGAATGCTGCCTGCAGGGATGTGCCACTTTCCTATTACTCAGCAGCACAGCAGCGAGCTCCTGTGACCCACCCGTGGGTCTCCAGGTCCCCATCTCACCATGGAACCCCTCCACATGCACAAGTGGGCGCTTCCCCCAGACCAGCTGGGTGCCCGTGGGCCATAAAGGCTGAATGCTGGCAGCGCTGGGGCAATGTCCGTGCCAGCTGTGCAGCCCTCCCGAGGAGCTCACGGAGGTGCACTGGGGGAGGACGAGGGGGAATGGCCTTAAACTAAGAGGGGAGACGTAGGTCGGATGCTGGGAGGAAATCCTGCAGGGAGGCCCCAGCAGCGCCGCTCAGCAATGCGGGTGCCCCATCCCCGGAGGTGCCCAAGGCCACGGATGGGCCCTGAGCAGCCTGAGCAGATGGGGGCACCCGGCCCGGGGCTGAGGCCGGGGGGTCCCTTCCAACACTGTGTGACTCTATGGCTCCGTGACCTCCTGGGCAGGCGCTCCCAGACCTCGGGCTCTGGGCAGACCCTGCGCCAGCCCTGGGCACGGAGCAGCCCTGCAGCGCAGCGGGGCCGTGCTGTACCCGGGCAGCGCTCCGAGCCGCCCCCCCCCGCAGCATGGCCGCTCCGTGTCCAGGGCTCGGGCCGGGGGGGCCGCGGCACATTACTGCTCAGAGCTGCGCCCTTCCGCTGCCGTCGCCGCGCTGCCCCATCAGCAGTAACAGTCTGATTAATTCGCTTCCAGCAGGGAGCTGATGGGGCCAATGATGGAGCCGCTGCATCAGGCGCGCTGAAATTGATAGTTTTTCACAGTTACAAATGAGGAGCCTCCTCAGCTGCAAATGGCGCCCGCACAGTCGGACTCCGGTAATGATCATAAAGAGGCTCTCTTTAAACTGCGAAAGCCCCTGGGACCGCGCGGGGGGGCGGCTGCCGCGCTAATGAGAACTACAAGGGGCGAGCAGGCATGGAAATGGCTCCTCCACTCTTGATGTGCATTTAACTGCTTTTTTAGTGCGGCGGCAGAGCCAGGAACGAAGGAGTGATGAATGCGGCACAAAAGCATTTATTTTCCAATTCGGCAAAGTGGCTGCGTTGGGAAATGTATGAATTATTTTAATTCACTCAACTGTCCTGAAACGCCGTGCAGCGGGCGGGGGGGGCGCTGTGCGCGCGGAGGGGGGAATCGCCGCGCCGGGTTCCGCTGCCCCAAAACCTGCAGCGGGGCGGGCGCCACCAGCAGCCTCTGCCGCCCTGCCGTGCGCCGACCCTCGCTTGGGCCCACCCCGAAGAACCTCCCGCAGCCCCGCGGGGCCGCAGTGCCACTCACCGGGGTTGGGGCAGGCGCCAGGCAGCGCCACGGCCTCGCTCCACTGATCGGCGCTGGAGACAGAGTAGGAGCGCTGGTGCATGCCGTCGGGCTTGGAGCTGAAGCCCACCAGGTTGATGCCGCTGACGGAGCGCTCCGAGTGCAGGGAGGTGCTGCTGCTGGAATGTGGGGCGCCTGCAAGAGAGCCGCCGGGTCAACGCGAGCCGAGGGCCGCCCTGGGCAGAGCCGTGCGCCCGGTGCCACATGTGTGCTCCGGCCCTCCTCTCCTGCAGGTCCCCACACAGCGCTGGGCAGCCGGGTGCCCGGCATGGCACGGCCGGGGGTCCGAGCACGCAGCCCCCCTTCGGCCCGGTTCCGCAGTCCACGATCTGCTCCCAGTCCCCACCACGGCTACAAATGGCTGCACCAGCAGGCACCCGCAGCAGCCCCAGCGCCCGGCCTCACAGCTGTGCCGCCTGCGTGCCCCAGCACAGAGCACAGGGCGAATGGAAACCCCACGGAGGATGTCATGGGGACACGCAGGGGGAGGGCCTCTGCCCCCAGTGGGACCCCCCGAGCTGCAGCCCAGGAGTTTGGAACACACAGAGGAAAGTTCCGGGGAACAGAAACAGCCAAAGAAGATGAGAGCGCTTGGATGTGAAATGGCTCAAATGTTTCTGGATCACAGGAACAGCCGCAGCTCCCCACGTAACCACACGGCGCTGCTCCAGCTGGGGGTCCGACCTCACCGCGCACTGCACACACAGCCCCACACCTCCCCACGCTGTGAGCTCGGCTGCCTTCTGCTCTCCGGTGCCCCACAGCTGCATCCCCCACGTGCAGCGCCAGGGTTTGTGTGTGAGGTTACAGCTCTGTCCCCAATGTTTGAGTGCTGCCTGTGGCTGCGGAGCGCCGGGACCTCGGTTCCAGAAGCCCCAATCTCCCTTACAGAGAGTGGTGGCTGTTCCTGGCAGCCAGGGCACGAGCAGAATGGGGGGTAGCCCGAGTGCCTCCCCCCTTTGCAGCCACGGGTTCGGGTCCTGCAGCCCTGAGCACCAGCTGTGGGGTCAGGTCCTGGCAGAGCCATGGGGTCAGGTACTGCGGACCCACAGCCCCAGTGCAGTGCCACTGCTCGCCCCCCTCAGCCCCACTGCCGTGCGCTCCCCCTCCCTGCCTTGTTCAGCACCACAGAAACACGTGTAAAACCATGACACTGACTTTGCCTCTAATTAGCCCTTAATTTACAAGACACACTCGGAAGGGTAATTAGCTGGCGCTCCGCTCTTGACTGCCGCATCCATCTCCTCTCTCCTCCTGGTGGGAGGGAGCCCGCTGCCACCAGAGCAGGGACACCATGCTCCCCTGGGACTGAGAGGGGATGGGGCCTGGGAAGGGACAAGATGGGATGGGACAGAGTGGGACAGGATGAGATGGGACAGGGTGGGACAGGAGGGGATGGGGTGAGGTGGGGTGGGGTGGATGGAGTGGGTCTGTGCAGGCTGTCCTGTGCCATACTGCATGGGCAGCACGTGTGCAATGCACAGCAGGGAGCAGAGGAAGGCAAACAGCACAGAGCACTGCCTGGGGACATCCTGCAGCAGAGGGGAGCACCCTGAGGGCCGTGCGGTGCCCAGGTCTGCCCAGTGCACAGTGGGAGCACTCCTCCCTGCAGGCACCGCACAGAGCACCCAACTCCCACATCCCTGTGGAGCTGCCCGAGCCCTGCACCCACTCTCCCTGTCCTGGGGACGGGTAGGTTGGTCCAGCAGGCACAGAGCCCCCTGAGATCCCCTCCTCTCAGACGTGCCACCACCAGCAGCTGCATGGTAGGATCCCTGCACATTAGGTGAAGCAGAAGGTAAACAGAAGGCCAGACGTAAGGCATCGCCCACCCCTCTGAGCACAGTCCCCATGACTGACCTCTCCCTGCTCCCCCCGCGGCCCACCAGCACAGCTCCTCCCATCACTGCTTGCTCAGAATCCAAAGAATAAAGAATTGCACATCAAGGCGTTGCTGTGACCTCAGCAGCTCCCGGCCCACAGCACGCAACACCACGCAGCGGATGGATACGTGCTCACATTCCTTTTGAGAACATTCACACTGAAGAGATCCCTGACAGCCTCACTGGGGGAAGGACTGCTTCCCCCTGTTCACTGACAGGGCACTGAGCCGACCAGCGCTGATGAAGCCAGGCTGTGGCACATCAGCTCTGCCCCTGACAGCATGGCTGCTGCCCACTCAGCAGGATCACAGCGAAGCTGGATGGCAGACCCGCAGTGTGGCTGAGGATGGGGCCTGTCGGGTCCCTCTGGTGCCCCCACCCCATCAGGGCCCCCAGAGCAGAGTGGGGTGGGAGCTGCCCAAGGAGGAGAGCCCGCAGCTGCCGTCCCCGCGCAGGGCTGTGTGTGTGCAGGGAGCTCCTGGGCTGCACTTTGAGCCCAGCGCCGGGTGCTGCCCCGGCACTGCTGAGCGTGGCGTGGCTCCGTCCCCTCGCAGCTCCTGCAGGGCTCTGTGGTCACAGTGCATCCCTCTGAGCCTGCCTGGCTCCGGGAGGAGCAGCCCCAGCAATGAGGCTCTCCTCCCAGCAGAGCTGCCCCAGGGCTGCAGCAATGGTGGGAGCAGCGCTGCTTATTTCCAGCCTGAACCATCCCATCTCAGCTACCAGTGGACCCTGCTGTATCTTTACTGACCAGGCGCTCCCTGTTATCAGTTCTGCTCCTCTCCCGGTACTCACAAACAGTATTGGAGCACTCCCAGCCCCGCTTCCTGCTGTACCCCCCCAGCAGAGCTCCCAGCACGGCGCGCTCTGCACTCACCGGACACCATCCGAGCCCCGCCAGCCCTGCAGCCCAACCTGCAGCCACCTCAGACAGCTCAGGAAGGCTCCCGAAACTCCCGAACTCAATAATTCACACTCGCTGACTCGAACACGTCCAAATCTCCTACCTGCTGTTTAATTTGCTTCTAATTACAGCTGGAATATGAAGAATTCATCATTCTGTGCTAAGATGCATCATCTCGCCTCCTCCCAGACACCAAACAGAAGTGTTTACTGAACACGTGGTTCTGTTCTTTATTAACTGCTCTATTATCTCCGTACAGTAATGAAGCAGCGCTGCGTTAGGATTCATTAGATCCTAATAAACTCCAGAAGAACTTTTTGCTGTCTTTACCTTCCTGCGGCCCCTCGCGGTAACGGCGCCGTGCAGTCGGCACAGCCGGGAGCTGCGCGAGGGAGGAGGAACCACGGGTGGGGTTTGTCCATCCTCTAAGCACAGTGCCACGGGAGAGGAGGAGAGAGGGCTTTCCCTGCAGCAGAAGGGCAGCATGCGGCCATCCCAGGCCGGGCTGCTCGGAGGGGTGCGTTTATACACATACGTATGGGCTCCGGGCAGCCCGGTCTGCTGGCTGGCGATGCCGCCCACGGCCGGGGGTTGACGCTGGATGACCTTTGGGGTCCTTTCCAACCCAGGCCGTTCTGCGACTCTACGACACACCGCAGCAGGGACGGGGCCAGCAGCGCACAGCCTGGTCCTGCCTGCCCTGCGGCGACCCGGACAGAGGGAGCAGTCCACGTCTCCTCTAACCCAGATTCACACCTTAAGTAGCGCAGCCTCTCTTTTGATTTTGACTTTTTGCTACCTGGTGAAATGCTCCTTTCATCACTCCTAATTATGCTCCGCACTTCTTCCTGTTTCTTTTTCCCCGAAGAACTGGCTCTAATTGCTTTCAGCCCGGTGAAATTGGCTCAGACGTGTCTTTTTGAGCGCGTGTGTGTCTGCGTGTCTCTGAAGTTCCCCATTTCTGCCCCGAGCTCCCTCTGCCCGAGCAGCAGCACCGCATCACGGCTACCCGCGCCTGAGCTGCTGCTCTCCAGCCCTGAGGTCTCCGCTCAGAGGGAACACAGCACCTCTGCAGTGCTGCACTGTGCCTCAGCGCAGGGGGTTCAGGAGGCACCATCGCCACTGCGCGGCTCCTCCTGTGGGCATCGCTGCCACAGCGTCACTCACTCTCCACCGCATCACAGCAGAATGCACCAGGAGCCGTTTGTGAGACACAGCCAAAGTGGTGGAAAGGAGGAGCAGAAAGGGGGTGATGAGGAAACGCTGCTGGTTTTCGGCCTGCCTTCTGCTCTACCAACGCGGCCGCAGGTGACGCTCAGTCCCTGCACAAACCTGAAATCAGAAGCTACAGAAAATGCACGGAGGAGCCACGCTGCCTCACGTACAAAGCCAAAAGGTGCCGTGCAGCCGCGAGCCCAAAAGAGATCAGCACGAATGGGGCGGGGGCTGCCAGCCGTGGCACGAAGGCTGCAGCGCTGCGCATCGCTGTCTGCACCGACCGCAGCGGCACAGCTGAGCCGGGAACGCCGCAGCGCACGCAGTGAGCGCAGCCCTGCAGAACGCAGCGTCGGTGCACCCCGAGGCTGCAGGCTGAGCCCAGCAACAGCTCTGACCCACAGCAGAGGCAGCGCCCATCCCCGGTGAGCTGCGCTGCCCCAACCCGCCCCGCAGCCGCTCCGTGGGGAACAGAAGGTGCAGCGCAGCAGGGAAAGGCCCTCAGTCCCCCCCTCAAAGAAACCAGCTGCCCCCCTTCCCAGCCTCCTTGGCAGCACCGGGAAGTCCTTCAGACCATGTTTTCACAGGTGGCCGCTAATTACATCCCTTCGTTTTTGCAGGTGCCCACAGCCAGATGCTCGGCGCCCATCTGCCTCCCCCAGCGCTGCCCAGCACGGCCACAGCCACGCTCGGGTCCTCTCCTCCTCACCTCCCCCAGAGCCGCCTTCCCTGCTCAGCCCTGCAATGCACTGCTCTGCTCCTTCAGTGTTCTAGCAAGCAGCAAGTGTATCGAGTCCCACTAATTGTCTCTAATTAGGGTCAATGATTATTCTGTTGGGCGGGAGCAAATCAATCTCTGCTCTCCCCTCGGGGAGCAGGAGGTTGTGCGAGGCACAGTGCAGTGCAGGCACCCAGTGCAGGCACAGCAGAGCTCTGCACGGATGCTGAAAGCTCTGCTGTTTTGCATGCTGAAACTGGAGAATGAAGAGGCTCCTGGAAGGATGCAGCCCATGGCAGGGAGCTGCTGTGCCCAGCACTGCTCTGCCCCAGCACAGCCCCACCTCACCCCTGCCTGCTGCAGCACGCTGCCATTGGCACAGCACAGCAACAGCTCTGCATATTCATACAAAGCCCGGGATAACTGCTGAGCTGCTCAGTGTGCCTTCCTTCCTTACAGCCCTCCGCTGCTGTGCCACAGCGTGCCCCAGAATGCAGCACCGGTCAGTGCATTCCCTCCACACACCTGCACTAATCTGACTTCGCTGGGAGCAGAAAGCACCGCCTTCCTCCCACCAGGGCAGCCTTGGTCTGCCCAAACCATCTGGCTGCCCACCAAAGGCTGCAGGGAGCCCACAGCCGGAGCACAGAGATGGTACCGCCACGCTATGACTCGAGGATGCAGTGCTGTGAGTACCACCTGCACCACGGTGTGGCAATTGTGACAGCAGCCCTGGACATGACAGCACCCTGTGGTGGTGGCCCTGCTTAGCACTGCACTGCTCCGTGCATCGCTGGGATGGGGATGAGGGCACAGGACCCAGCAGCAGTTACACTGCGCACGTTCATTCCCACTGTGCAGATGGAAGAATGCACGGCAGCACCACTCAGATACCCTCAGCCTTCTCTCCTCCATGCGCACAGCCCGGGGCTCTCAGTCTGCCCCCATCAGGAGGTGCTCCAGGCCCCACCACCCCACAGCCCTCTGCTGGGCTCTCTCCAGCAGTTCCCATCTGCCTGGAACCGGGCAGCCCGGCACTGGGTGCACCGCTCCAGATGTGCCCCCCCAGGACAGAGCAGATGGGAGGATCACCTCCCTCACCCTGCTGGCCACACTCTGCAGTGCATTCCAGGGTCCTTCTTGGCCACCAGCACAAGCCGCTGGCCCATAGTTAGCCTGTGCTCGATCACTGGTCAACTGCTGGTCAGCTGTTAGCCAACCTTTGGTCAACCACTGGTCAACCACTGGCCACCGCTGCAGAACTCCCTGCTCACATCACCTCCACCAACGCTTGTCAGTAACAGCTGCTAACGGAGTGCCTGCTGCTCTGAGTGCCCAGCTGGGGACTGAGCACCCACGGGAGCTCAGCAGGGCTAAACAAGGCCAAGTTCCTGGGGAGAACCAGCAGCTCCTGGGCTCCGAGCTGGGGCACACGGCTGGCAGGCGCCTCTCACAGGTCTGCCTTCATCTCTGCCTCAGCTCCCCCTCCTCAGAAAGAAAGAACAACAGTTACACCTTTTGGGAACATGGCATCCCAGTGACTGCAGCTCATGCCCACAGACAGAGCTCAGCCCTGCATCTTCCTGCAGCTCCCCGTTCCCATCCGGCCCCGCGCCGCCCCGCAGGTCCTGGCAGCACAACGCTGAGGGCAGCAGCTCTGCTTCACATTCGGGACTCATCTTCCTGCTGAAGGGAGTGGGTAAACATGCAGGAGGTGTCACCACCTGAATGCCACAGTGCATATTTGTAATATAAATACGAATTTGCACTATTTTATACATGATTCATGATGAAAAGTATTAATTACAGACAAATTCAATCTCTGATCTGCGCTTTGCTCCCAGACTACAAACAACCCTTAAGGTGTTGCTGGGAGGAACAAAGGTCCCGCAGAGAGGAACTCCTGGGACCCCACACTCCCATTCCCAGCGCTGCTCTGCTCCGTGCAGCAGCACAGGCACTGCCACAGAGCCTCCATCACGGGGTGGCACTACGCCCAGCACTGTGCCCAGCATTGCTCCCAGCACTGCACCCAGCACTGTGCTCAGCACCCTGAGGTGTCAACAACTCAGTGCAGGGGTAGCCAGGAGGCGAGGAGGACCAAAGCATTCCAGCAGAAGCTGCCCGTGTCCATCACAGAGCTCTGCGGCACCGCCGCAGGCGGAGCAGCGCGCCCAGGTGGATGGGGGGCAGCAGCCACAGCTCTCCCCGCACGGCCAGCGCTCCGCAGCACGCTTCCAGAGACCGCCGTGCAGACAACAGAGCGGCCGGCGGGCCAGGCGGGCAGGCAGCCGTTCCCGCAGGCGGCAGCAGCGCTCAGCGCCCCACGGCCCGGCGGGCACACAGCGCGGCGCTGCACGGACGGCCCCGCGCGCCCCAGAGCCGCTCTGCGCGGTGTCCCCGCGCCGCGTGCGGGCAGTGCAGGGCGGCTTTGCCGTCCCTCTCCCTCCGCCGCGACGGAGCGGCTCCGACACGGCCGGTCCCGGCGCCGCCCTCCGCCGCCGCTCTCCCTCCGTGTCAGCGTCCCCCACGGCGAGCAGCGCCGCGCAGGGAAGCAGGTTTTCCCTTTTCTTTGTTAATTCTTCCCTCATTACATTTGAAATTCCACAATCAGTGTGCACTGTAATTGTCGAATTTGATGCTAATGATTAATGAATTAAACATGGATCCATCAATTAGTCCTCGGAGAATAATTCTGCATAAAGCAGCGGATAATGTAATTACAGTAACAAAGATAATGAGATGTTAACATCGACGGAGCCCGACGTGACATGATCACAGCAGGCGCAGCACCCGGCCTGGGGGAGCCCATCCCACTGCGGCGGGGGGCAGCGCGGCCGGGCGGGGGGCTCAGCGGGGACCGCGCCGTGCAGTGGGCTCCGTCACCCCGCAGGAGCCGAGGGCGCTGCGCCAACACGCGCCCTGAGCAGCACCTCCACGATCACTGAGC
>PPHD01009103.1:0-21020 GCA_002909625.1 Bambusicola thoracicus
GCTCCTGAAGAAGGGATCAGCAAAGCTCTACCATCGAGACCAGTGGTCAGAACATACACTTGGGAGAAGACAGACCTGGGTTCTTATAACAATGTGATCTGCTACTCAGTTCTGCTATTTACTATCATTAGGTTTCCAATCAACAGCAGGAATTAGAAGAAATGCCCTTCAAAATGCTGTTGGAGTATGGCACTAGGAGAATTTTCCAAGGTGGAAGGAAATATATCTTTACATCCACTCCTGTGTTGGCTGAGGGCTGGGATGAAGGAGGCTCTCCTCCATTTCACTGTAATTAACTTCTGCTGGTAGGAGCCAGGACCAGAGACAAGCACATGCCCCCAGCACAGCAGAGAGGTCCAAGCCTTCAAAGCTCTTCGGAAAGACCACACTCCACCATGCTTTTTCTGGTGGAACCCAAATCTCAGTCACCAAATGGTGAGGCTGCCCTCATCATGTACCAACACCCCCAGGTCTCTGCCTGTCTTCAAAATGTGCAGGGCTTCTACCAAACCCTCCTGCTTTTTCTCCAAGCAGGAGTGAAAACTGGGAACTGTTTCAACCACACTTCCATTAGCTCTGTACCTCTGCCCATGCAGCTTCATGCTACTTTCTTGGCTTCTCTGGAGACACCATTTTACTGCTTGGTGATACAGGGATGCAAATCAGCCTGCACCTATATAATTTGTAGATATCCCTCAACATTTGCTACCTCAGGGTATAGCAGCTTGTTTAATGAAGTCTGCAAACTTGCCAGCCCCCCAGGCCTCCCTAATTAGGCACTTGTGATATGACAAGCTTCTTAACAATATTATTTACTTTCCATGAGACATAGCAAGGGAAGGTTATGTTTCCTTCCCTACAGAAACCAGTAGCATGATGGATGAAACTTCAGGAAATATTATACTAGCTGGTTGTTCAAGTTTTAATATAAAACATACTTGTGTCTGAGCTGGGCCTGAATTTTTCAGCAACCTGAATTCCTTCAAGGAAATTTTAATTTCCTTCCTTTGATGCAATTAGGCTTTAAAATCTTTCGGCTCTTTCATTCTGCTAGGAAAGAAAAATCATTTCAATTTGCACAGCTCCTCTTGATATTACACTAAGATGTAACAGGGGAGCCCTCTTTTCCACTGGTGGCATTTTACTGCCAATAGAGAAAAAAATCCCAAACCAATTCAGCCAGTTTGTTAGTCCTGTAGACAATCATGCACATGATAACTGAAGGGGAAAGAGGAGAGGGCAGGTTCTGAGGCAAGTAGAGGGGCATCCTCAGTGTGCCACCCCCTGTGGTGTGGGCCTGTGAAACCTCCATCACTGCTCCCTCTGCTGCCCTAAGCCAGAGCACGGTGCAGGCTCAGGGCGCCACGTACGTTGGTAGCACTTCCCACAGCAGCTTAAATTAAGAGCAAAGCAACCTTTGTTCAAACTGCAAGAAATGGCATTACTCCCTGTATCATCTCCACTTTCCTTAAGAACTGTTCAGCAAAACAATGTCCACTGGTATTTGGAGGTGTCCCAGGATGGAGTCAATCAAACTTCAATATCCAGTCCCTGAAATGGAATTAACACAGGGACAGCATCTGAACCACAAATCACAGGTGAAGTCTTTAGGCTCCTTCTTGCTTATCAAACTGAGTGGCTCCACCTGTGCAAGGGGAAGCAGAGGCTCCTGGAAGCTAGCAACACTGTGCTGGTCACTGACATTACAGATCTTCCAGGTCTACAAGCAGCCAAGAATTACCTTTACCATGCTACTCTAAGCTGTTGCCATGACTAATAGCTTTTTCCATTAGAATTTTAACCTCAAATAAAATAGTAGTCTCAGGAAAGGTATAAAGAATTGAAAAAGTCTACCATATTTCTCAAACCTCCAGAAGGTAAAACTCAGAACTTCATTTTACAGCCATGGATCAAACCTTAAAATCAAGACATGTAGGGAGAAAGCTTTTCTTACACTATTCTGAGAGCAAAGTAATACATCCCAAGTGATTTTAGATAGATAGATAGATAGATAGATAGATAGATAGGTAGGTAGGTAGGTAGGTAGGTAGGTAGGTAGATATGAATTACAGCAAACCAAACACTCTTTAATTCAATCTAATGAACCACAAGCCAACCAATTTAGTTATGTAACAATATTTGCTTTCTCTCCTGCGCAGCACCTCATGCCAAGGAAGGATTATAGCAACAGCAATTTGTTTCAGATTTACTTTGTCAGATCAGCTGCTGATAGCTTCAGACCACCCTAATCTTGGAGAGAAAATGAAACCTTCTGTTGACAGAAGAGCCATTTGTGATTTTCCTGAAGCACTTCATTGTTTATGTAAAACCATTAAGAAAGCATAGGGTGATATGAGTTCCAAATCCCTTTTAAAAAGACAACGAGAGACTTCAGATTTATGAGTCCACCCAAGTTCTCTTCATGAGACACTGCAATCTTTTTGACTCAGATAAAATGCAAGTCTGAACACTAACTGTGACCATGGTGCCTGCTACTACAAAATACTTGGTTACTTTTCATAGAACACTAAACAGTGGCTTAGCTTTGGGGGCTGTAAATAAAGGAACTTAATTCTGAAACAAACCCAGAGTTTACATCATCTTACCTATAAACTGTAAATTAGGTGTAATGGAAGTTACATTAGATCTTTATATGCCACTTAGAGGTAAGACTTTCAAAGATGTCTAAGGAATTTAAATATCCAATTCCCATTAATTTTAATAGAAAGCTATACTCAGTTCCCTTAGGTAGTTTCAAAAACTTAAACTTAACAGTCTATGTTATAAACCCTGAACCTATTAGATCCTTGGAGAGATTCCTACTGAGTTTAGGAGATTTGGATGTGGCTCTTGTTGCCTTTCCAGGCCAGGGATCTCCTCCCCAGGTAATGGGGACCATAGTGCCATGGCCGGGCCCCAAGCGCCTCCCTGACCATAAACCCCCTAAACCTGCTGTCACACCTTTTTCCCTAGATACAGAGTGAAAAAGGTCAGAGCACTGCACAAACAGAAAAACCTCACATGATTGCTTCACACACACACAGTGCGTAAAGTTCAAATTCCCTTTTTTTTAGATAGGACCTTCTCGGTTCAAGGAGCTGCTGTGGCCTCTCTGCATGCACGGGGAGAGTAAACCAGGAGATTCTGTTAGATATCTTCAGCGTCACAAGGGAGATTAGAAGGAGGGTATTACATTATTTTGTACCAAGTTTGGCAAGATCCTCAGACTACTTATGTCAGTGGCAAAGCTCCTATTGCTCACAATGGCGCCGGATTTCCCCTAGTCCAAAGGATTTAAAATCCCCAGCACTGTGGGTGCTCTCCTGCCTCCAGCCCACCTCCGCCTCTTCCTAAGATAAGTACTGATCAGCAAGGGGAGGGCACATTCTCATGTCCAAGCAGTGCTAGCACATTGTCAATGTGTCAGTTCAGGACCCCTCACCTCAGGACCAGGCCCAGGCTGCCCAGCACACCCATTGCTAACTTGGGGGAAGTAGTTAATTCTGTCTTTGCAGGACAGAGCTCTCTTTTCACAGGACTCCTTCAAAATTCAAGTTAAACTGAAGTTTCTTTCATACTCGGGATTTAAGTTTGCTTTTTCATCATAGGAATAATGCTGTTTGAGAGTCCAGATTACATAATGCTGTATATTGCAAAAATGAGAAAATAACCACAGGTAATTTTAAACCAAACACAAAATTATATTAGTTGCACTTGAATTTAAGGCCAAATTTTGGATTAGGGCTCCATTTATTGGCAATTCTGGGAAAAGGTTTCAGGATAATCCCCAGTTAATGAAACCTTTGCTAGTGAATTTCCTTTGTCAACACTGCATTTAATGTGAGAAGTGCTTATACCTGCTAGATCATCAAAACTTGCAAAGCTAATAGACTCCATTGGAATGTAAAAAACAGGGAGGATTTTCATAAAACTTTAATAAAAGCTTTTGGCCCAGAATGGTGTGGGGTGATTCCTTTAAAAACAACTCTACTATTACTCTTCTCCAGTTTCCAAATACTTTTTTTTTTTTTTTTTTTTGCCATGAAAATTGACAGACAGCTATGCTAAAACATATATATGTATGGTAAAGTATTTCTTGGAAATGTTGCACAAACAAAAGAAAAATTCAATTGTAAAACCCCTAGAAACCTAGCCAAGCCGAGACTGAGCTTTAGATCATTTCAGTCCCGTGCAGGGGTTATGGTCGGACAGATGCCAAGACCCAAATAAACTGAGTAGAAAGCTCGTCTTGACCACTACTAACAAATAGCGAGAAGAAATCCTGGTTTAGTTCAACTAAACGCTGCAATGCTAGGCTTCGCTCATGTCTCTATGCACAGTGACTGATAGGAGCATGACAGAGAGATCTAATCTGACCTATGGGGAGCAAATCCATCCTATCCTGTCACAGAAGCAAATGTAGGTGCAGTCTGTTTAGCAAGGTTTAATATCTGCATCACAGGCATTTCAGAAAAGCCACCTTTAATGAAAGCTTTGAGGTGGCATTTTCCTGTGCATTTTTTGTGTGAGTTCTGTGCCAAAGGTTGGCTGTTTGAATGTCAGCCAATTATGTAAAAAAAAAAAAATCAAAAACGCTTCTAGGGCTATCTTTTGCTGGTAATATTACCTATGGTATAAGAAAAGTATTTCTTCTTTCAGGAATCCAGAGTAAAAATGCTTTCGAACACCAGTTTAGCCCCAACACTATTTAATTTCATTTTGTTCAGTTCAAAGCCTCTGACACTACAGAGTCATTCCTACAGCTGATCATCAACCTGAAAGCTCATCCTGCTCCTATGCAAAACCATTTGCCACAAGGATCTGGGATGAACAGCAAGAGACACTTTCAAAGAATCCTTCCTGCTGCACGGAGCAAGTGGCAAGATCGGGCTTTGGAAATTCAATTAATGCTTCCATGAACACAAGTAATGTGCGAACGTGCCTGTGGCTGAGTACTTCCCTATGAAACCTTAGAACTAGGATTAAAGTGACTTTCAGGTCAAGCGGGATGCTTGCACTAAAAAAGAAATGCTTTATTTTTCCTTTAAAATTTTCAACTCTTCATTTCAACTGTGTTGACTTTGTGTTCACAAAAACAAGAATGCTCATGGAAACAGTATTCAAAATATTTTTAAATACTTGGGAAAAGCAAATTTTGAAGTCCTACAAAAAATATTTGCACTGGAAATCTCATTCCCCTCATCCAGTCAGGAAATAGAAATACACCATATACACTGCACAGCCGTTACCACTGTTCAAAGTGTGCCAAAAGCTACTCATAAATTAACTACAGACATTGAATTTTGTAAATAAGTTTGATTAATAACTAATCAAAATCTTTTCAATGGCAATCCAACTTTAAAAATATGGAAACATTTGCTGGAAAATATGGTATTGCACACGGCATCTCTAGCTTGACTTCCCAGCTATCTGAACTGCCGTATTACATTCTGCCAAACGTGTCCTGGTTGAGTGGTAAGAAAAACTTTTGCTTTATTTTTCCTCCTTTTTGCTAACTGAGTTTTTCACGATGGTGCTGTCAGAGTAGAATCTATAGGACTGCATAGGAACATAGCGGAACTACACTTCCCCACAGACACATTGCTGGGTACAGCCTTATACCAGCATGCAGTCCTCATCCTGGTTTCTTACAACATCCCCTTCTCACAATTATGCTTACATTTTCATAATCTTTTTTGTTTCTAATATATCACATTTATAATTACCATAGTGCTGTATTTTTCTAGTACTCTATGACTAATCATATCCTGAAAAAAACCCCATATAATTATGTTGACATCAAACATCAGGTGAATAAAAGCCAAGGGGAGGATAATTGACTTTGAGATGCCAATTGAGCATAACATCATGCTTGTTTTCATATTTCTAGTCATGGGTAAACAAAATTGAAGAAGAAAAACAGATGTCAAAGATGGATTTATGATGTGCAAGCCAGACTTCGGACGTACCCTTTGAAATATCATCCAAATCTCACTGAGATCAGTTTGATGTCAATGAACATTGCATTAGCAGTTGAGTTCCTCTTCAGAAGCATCACTGTCTTGGTTCATAAGGAGAAATTAGTATTACACCTGCCAGCAGCTAATGCTATCTAAGTAGGCAAGGTTAAAGGAAAATTACTGCCTACCTGAATTGTTCTGAAATCCCCAAAATTTCAAAGTGAAAATGTTTTCTTCTTTCCCTATCTGAGGAAAATTTTTGGTGATCGTCCAGGTTTATTTTAAATGCTTTCTACAAGCTGAAACTTCAGCACTGGGGTTAGCCTCCATTTTGAGTTGCATTCTATTGAATAAAGTTAGGTTAGTGAGCTAAAAATGACTTGTCTGAGAACCAAATTATGTTTCACAAAGAGTGGCAAAGAGGTAGGAAAAAAAAATAGAAATAGAGTAATAAATAACAAGACCCAGAGAAAGATACAGCGAGCAATACACACTTCAAAGTGTGGCAAATTGATAGAGAAAGCCAAACAGGTTCGCCTGACCAGGATGGCAATAAAGGTCAACATAAGAGCAAGACAAAGCATAATGTAGAATGAGATGGAAGGGGTTAGAGTATATATTAAAACTGCTGAAATAAATCATTCTCTTCTGTATTTTGAAGATCCAGAAGAGTCTAACACTTTCCAGAGCACATCTATAGAGGAACACTCTGCGCCCATATGGACTGCACTCCTTCTGTAAAAGGAGACATAAATGGCTACATGCAAATACATACATTTAGGGACAAAAGTGTGCATTGCAGACAGCAAGGTGGGATTAACATGTTCTTGTGTCATCCTGGAAGGAACTGATACTTGCAGGAACTGTGGGGTTGATAGGGCCACACAGCTCAGCACAAGCCCTCAACTTGATTTTATAGAAAAAAGATGAATGTAAGTGTGCAGTATAATGGGGTAGATAAAAAATTTCCAAGGAGATTGTGAAGCCACCAAAGCAGGATGTGCAAAGGGGATGGGGAGTAGAAGGAGAGAGTGCCAGACTCCCTCCAAAGGCATCCATGCCCCTCCAGGACGGTCGGCTGAGGTGAGGCTCCCATCTCCTGCTTTGTGCTGGGGCCACGTTGGGATGGAGGACATTGGGACTGGGCAATCCCCCGACAGGCACCACATCAGTTTGTAGCAAAGACAGGTTGCCTCTCCTGTAAAGTTTAAAATCCAAGTGTTGTCCCATCATTTTATTGCATTTCTAGAGCCCAGAAACCAACTTGTAGTTCAAGTGGGATGCCTATGCACCCGAGCCCTGCTTTCCACAAGTTTCCTCCAGTCCCTGAAGGAGACTCCTCTGATACACTGCCTTTCTGGCTGAGGGGACATGCCACTTTGATTACTTTTTGGACACTGGAATTTATTGTGATTTGCTGCGATTCAGCTCTCAGCACTTGAAATGTTTATGACATTTTAAAATATTAAGAAATATAATAGTCACAAGTATAACATAAATAAATTTAAATATAATAAACTCCTCTTGCTTCCAGCCAACACAAACTGTGAAATGAGAAACTCAGGGATTGTCTGTCCGAGGAAAAAGAGACTAAATACTCTTACACATCTGGAAGCCAAAAGATTTCTCTGTCCTGGGAAATGTCTCAAGCCTTAACCCTACATGCCAAGAAAAGTTCTTTGCTGTTGGTTTCTTTTAATCTTCTTTAAGACCCTTAGTCAGATGTCCAGCACAAACCATCTGAGGGAAGGAACACACCCTCAGACACAGCAGCAATCAGAGCCACACTTAACCAAAGAGGAGCCTTTCCTAAACACTGTTTCTAGGCACTGATGGCTGACCAGCATTTCTCTGTTCTTCTCATGTTTCCCATGTTGGTTTATGCTGGGACAGCACTAAGCATGATGGCATCCAGACCTGTGATCACACTTCCCAGACACCATCAGAACACTGGAAATTTATCTTTTGTGACTATATTAGCCAGTAAGTATCTACTTTATATTTTAAGTTATGAATGCCCTGCTTGCAGAGTCTCTTTGTGCCAGGTTAAAGGTCCAGCAGGTGTAGCATTGCTAGCACCACATGCAGGCGAGAGTGCTATACAGATGGTTAAGGGTTTAGAGGGCAAGGGGTATGAGGAACAGCTGGCTGAGATCCCTCGGTTTGCTCAGCCCAGAGTAGAGAAGGCTGAGGGGAGGCCTCATGGTGGCTTGCAGCTCCTCTGGAGGGGAGCAGAGGGGCAGTGCTGAACTCTGCTCTGTGGTGACAGCAACGGAACCAGAGGGAACGGCATGGAGCTGTGTCAGGGGAAGGTCAGGTTGGGATTTAGGAAAAGGTTCTTCACCAGAGGGCAGTGGGCATGGAACAGGTTCCATGGGGTCACAGTCCCAAGCTGTCAGAGTTCAAGAAGCATTTTTGGACAACGCTCTCAGACATAAGGTTTAAATTTTGAGTGGTCCTGTGTGGAGCCAGGAGTTGAACTCGATGATCCTTGTGGGTCTCTTCCAATTTAGAATACTCTATGATTCTGTGTTCCTATGAAATGCACAGAGCAGCATGAGTATAACTTGGCTACTGGCTATTTCAAAGGTAAAAGCAACTCACAAGTATTTTAAAGATCTGGAAATCTCTTAAAGTGATAAATTATACATAAAAATATATAACACTATAAGATAAGAAACACTATAGGATAACCAAGAGGAACTGTACAGTTAACAGTAAGGCAAAGAAGTACTCCTCAGAGGCTGAGATGCTGATGTAAAAAATAACTTTTTAGGAGAGTAATGTAGCCTTCAGTTTTTGAGCTGTTAAGTAGTGCATTGGACAGAAACATTTATAGCTAACTGTAAAAATAAGCTTGCACTCTTGCACTGTCAAAAGCAGAATGGATGATACAGAATTCCCCCCCCCTCCCCCCCCAGAAATTATAAATGTAGTTATCTCCATTTTCCTATTAAGTATAATGTGATACAGATTCTATGCTCCTCTGAATTCTGTAATTCCACAGAAATATTGTCCAAATAGTTCAGCAGTATTTTCAGCATAGGTGTTACGTTGCCTGTTAATGGATCACATTGACTAATCTATGTTCAAAAATAACAAGAAATTTCTTCGGCTCTCCTTCTATTTGAGGAAAACATTTTACGCTGAGAAAAATAACAAATAAGAAATTATTATTCTTGCCTTGTTGAACATTACACCAGATTTTTCACCCTTATATCCACAAAACTTGCAAGAATAACTCACACTTACACACACATTTAAAGGACAGTTTGGCTCAAGGAAGAAAGCAAAACAATCCTGACTTTTCATGTGACATTGTTCAAACTTAAATTTACTTTAAACTGTTGGGGCTTTTTTTGTTTTCTGTAATCATGGATGTTTCCCCTTCTCAGCAACTGCAGCCACATCGGCAGGACATGGGAAAACAGCACAAAACCATCTATTTTCTTATTTGCATACTGAGATTTGATTCTTCTGGATTAAGTTTGCATAGCACCCTCCTGATTACAGTCAAATCATTATTAAAGTCTTTTCAAAAGGTTTAGTTTTAATGATTGGTGTGAATTATTTCACAGTTAGACTAGACAGGGTTATTTTCATCCTTGAGAACAGGGCTAGCACAGAGCCTAAATCTTCTGATGTAAAGACCTATACTTCTACAATGAGGTCCACATTACTAGGTTTGTCACATGATTACATTGTATTTGAGCAATTTCAAATTTAATGGCTTAAAAAAAAAAAAAAAAAAAAAAAGAAGGAACAACCTTATATTATTTTGAAAAACTGAAGCTCTTTTTAGTCAGACATCTTACTGCATTTCTCAATTCCTTGAACTCAAGTTCAACAACCTGAACTAATGCTCAAAGCTAAGAATGTTCTCACAAACACGCTGTGAAGTGGTTGGTGTGACTGCCTGAAAAGAACCTATTTATTAAAGCGAAACCTCGGCCAAATTTGTTTTCTTTTTCTGTGAGAAGAAAAAAATAATAATAATTCCTTCATCTTTCTCTCCCAGCGCATAAAATTGTGTAAGTTCTCATCACTTCAATTTGTGGAAGTAAATGATTCTTCATAGGTAAGTTTCCCAATTATATTCTGAATTGTGTAGCATTCCCATTCTGTTACACGCAGCTGTTGAAATACTGAGTCAAGTCCACTACTTACAATGTCAGAACGAGAAGGAAGCATTGCTCAGTTCTAAATTAGGCTACTTCGTAGAAGTGGCTTAAAATAAAACAGAAATACAAACAAACCCTGGAAAATACATTTGTGAAGCCTGAAGGATTTCAAGGAGAGTTCAGAGTAAAAATAGTTTATTTTTTCTATTACACAGTTTAAAAAGAGAGAGAGAGAGAGAGAGAGAGATACAAAAGCTGAAGCATATCTCAGCGAAGATGACTTCACACTATGACAATAAATATATTAAAGTACTGATGACAAAAATGACATAATACATTTGCTAGACAAAGTTTCATCTTTTTGAAGAGGGAATCCTCAAAAGAAAACAAATGTCATGCAACATATTTTTAACTAGCTAAAAGGTAAGGTAAAAACAAAGGCATGTTGTATTACAGCTGCTACAATTATTAAGGCTAGTCTTGCTGCCACTTTGGTCCCATCAGGTAGTATCCAAATTCCTTGAGTAATCCCACTGAATCCAATGGGAAAGCTCACAGGGTAAGGAACAACTATTGTGATTAACAGTGGCAGAATCTGACCTTAAGGTCATTTTAATAAGCATTCTGGTGACTTGCTATTTCCTAAGGACCTCTTTTCATAATACATTCCATAAAAATAATCTCTAGAAAGATACAGTTTCTTCTGCTCCAATACCCCAAACATTTGGAAATCCTGATGAGAACAAAATGCTGCCTGCTTGTCAGAGTGAAATACCCAGCAGAACATCTGTACCCTGAGGACCACGTAAACATCAGTGTTAAACCTTCTTCTGTGGGTCTATCCTTGAGCTGTTCTGGCTTTTCACCACTGAAAAACCAAGACCACAGGTCTGTCATTGTCTTCTTGGTCCACAGAGCACAAAAATCTCTCCCACTAACAGGGAGAAACATAAGAGAAAAGGGAAAGATATAAAGTAAAGGTGAGGAAGATTTATTAGGTCATTTTGGTCATCATCATCCTAGTGCAAGATTATTCCCAACAGGATGTTCCACAGTACTTGGTCTAGTTCAGGCTAAAGCCTCTACAGCAGAAAGAATATAGGCCAAGACTGAGCAAGCTTGGCAAAAACACTTGGAGAAACTTATATTACTCTAGTTGCAAGCCAAAGAGTATTAGTCCATCACTTTTAAGAGCACAAAATCTACTGACATTTTAAGTACTAGATTCACTTCAGCTAACATCAGTCCTCAGCCTGACTGTAGCAGTGCCAGGTCCACAAATGCCACACATATCTTTAGGAACAGAGCCGTACTGGGGAGCAGCCACGCCGACAGCAGAGTGGGATTTGCTCTTGTGTGTACTGACACAAATGATTTATGTAAAGCCTTTAGAAAAGCACAAGAGAGATGTTTAATCTTCAATTTCAGGAAGTAAAGATGTTCAAATAGGAACTTAGCTGCAGAACAAACTGCATGACTGCATTACCATGGTATTAGCTGGGCTAGCAGCCAGAGAAGCGATGCAGCTGTAGCTGCTAGGAAGCTCCTCTAAAGCAACTAAATACTCACAGCGCAGAAACTTATTTCCAGCTCATCACTGGAGGAAAGGATATGGTAGATTATTTTTGATATTGGCTTTGTACCGTTCAATGTCACAGGACGTTCTGTCCTTGCTTCCCACCGCACTTCCTATAGCCAGCAGGCCCTACCTGTAGAGAATAAATGCAAGTCCCAAACATTATCATTCTCCTTCAGTATCTCTGCTGATGTGTGCAATCAGCCCAAATGCTGGTTGTTTTTTTTTTAACTTCTGGTTATCAGGCTACATTTTGCCCAATTGCATAGGTAAGTTTAGACTCAATGAATCACAGAACAGCCCAGGTTGGAAGGGACTTTTTAAGGTCATCAGGTCTAACAAGTCATAGGAAAAGGGAGCCTAGATGAGCTTATCAAGCGCCATGTAAACTTTATACTCACAAGATAAAGATAACACACAAAAGTGTCAAACTATCCATTAAATATCAATTTAAAGTTCTGGAATACCAACAAAAAGTGTCATCCAAAGTGTAGAAATAGTTTATATACACCAGCCTTGTTGATAGTATTTCAACAATAGAAAGTACAAACATGGTCTGTTTTCTTTCTGTATTATCTTCTAGCTGCTGTCCCCATGTGGTAAGAAATACCATCTGGTTTATGGACTGACCTGTATGGGAGAGAAGAAATGAAAAAGGCACAAACCAAGGTGCTGTCATTGAAAAAATGCTTTAGGACTGAAGTGCAAACTGTAATATCCTACGGAGATTAATATAAGCACTCCAGGTTTATGGTTATTCATTATTAAGCTTCTGGGAAAATAGAACAATATACCCTGATAGTTATAAATACATATTAGATCCTCTGAGTCGCTGCTGATTATTCAGCCCATATTTCTGTCACCATATTTCAAAATTACCTGAGAGAAAGCATTTAGAATTTGTAAACTTACAGGAAAAACAGCAAAAATAAAACCCACTTACACTCCTAAAAAGATACTTAAATGCTGACTGTAATGGAGTTACATTAAGAGAGCAGACAGCAAATGGAAGGAGAGTGAGGTAGCTGGCAAAAAACCTAGAGCTGATCCTCCAAGGTCAGCTACTCAACAATGTCCTCAAGCTTGTACAGATTGTATTTCCTGAAACACAACATAAAAGTCCATGGTGTTTTTCTCAAGTGAACAATCTGCTCTGGTCACAGCACTGAGAACTAAGTCTCACTCACTAGCAAGCATGGACTCTTACAAAGTTCTGTTTTCAAGTCTGATCTTACCATATTGGCCTGGAGTGGGGAGGGGAATAACTCAGTCTGCCACATTTGAAGCACAAGTGAATCTTCTACAGTGTTAGGCAAATTTTGCAAGAAGAAAACAAGGCTCGAGTAAAGCACTGCAGGCTGGTAATAGCAGCAGTGAAAAGGCAAACACTTAATAATCTATCACCTTTGTTTAAACTCCCTGGGGCCTCACCTCTCCTAGCCAATCTTCCCTGCTTCTGGAGGAAGATGAGCTGAGTAGTCATTACACACACCATGTGCAGCAGTTCCCTTTGGGAGAATGTGCCCCCCCACATGTCAAATAAATAACCACCACACTCTGAAGTCGGTGGGGCACGTCCATTTTTATATTGCTGTATCTAAGATTACAGTTTCATTTCTGCATGACCTTGAGCTTAAACACAACCTCAAGGTTGGACCTGCCAGTAGGCAACAGGCCGGGAGGAGCAGACCTGGATGAGTGGCAGCCTTCCTGCAGCCTATCCTGCATCCTCGTGAGGTCCTACAGAAAGCTGTCTGCATGAGCACATCTCCATCAGCAAACATCTGAATCTTCTGAGTGGGAACTCTTGACAACTGTTGATGTGCTAGTGCCTAAAGAGAAAAATGAATGAAGAAAAATAATATTTTAAAAAAATAAAAGGAAAAAAAATAATAAAAGGAACCCAAGGTTCAGTTTCTCACAATTTCAGCCTGGAAACTGAAGTAAGGAGTGAGGAGTGAGTGCCGGCCCCCCTCCACCCTCAGCCAGATCTGCGTACAGCATTCTAGTCTATGTTTACAGCTGGGAAGAAATTGAATTACCTACCTAGTATTATTTTAGTATAAACGAACAGGAAGTCTTCACCAAAATTGATGACCCAGCGGGTGTTGCCCCTCCCTGACTGTACTGTATACGCAGAGCTTTCTAGACTCCAATTTATTGGTTTGTCAGAAACTTCAGTTATTTTCATCAAGTTGAGTTTTACATTAAACATTCCTCCCCTTAATTGGAACCATGCGGATACATTTGGGCAGCATCCATGTTCCTGCTCAAAATAAAAGGGGTACTTTGTTACAAATTCAGCATACTTTGCTGTTAAATTATATTTTGCTAGCAATTACAATTAAATATGAAGTTCACACTTAATAGCAAACCTTGTAATCATGTGGGAGTAGTTCTCCTTCCGTGAGCACCACGTGTGGGTGGGAGAAGGGAGAGCCCCGCAGCCTCATTTTAATAATGAAATAAACAGTTCTGCTGGTGAGTAATTCAGGGATTTTAACACAGGGCAGTGGCAGGATGGAAATTGTTTAAGAAGCTTATTTAACCCTCTCACCTGCTACTTCTAGCTCTCTCAAGAGTTACATACCCCATTGCAGGCAGACAGGAGCAGAACGGAGTGGCTCTGGAAGGGAGCAGGGCAAGCGGTTGTGACTATTCTATTCATGCTTTTAGGCCCCTCATGAAAATGACCAAGCTTAACAAAGTTTCACTTGCAGAAGGCTTTTTAGACTTTTAAAGTTTTTTTTTTTCTTTTTTTTCCCCTTGTATTCCAAATTATTGTTCTCTAAGATGCTTTGTTTACCTGGCGTTTGTCTTGGAAAACAGGTAACGTTCTGCAAATTCAGATTCTGTTCTAAATTTCATTTGTAGTTTTATGTTTTTGTGCTTGGTCCCATTAGCCATAAGCGTGCCTGTTACAGAAAGGTATCAAGAGGTTTCATTAGAATACAAAGAGAAGACATTTTGCCATGGAAAAGCAGGACGTTTGATTTAAAAAGTGGAATGTGAGATACTGCAACTGTTACACGTTATGGTGGTGTTCGTGCTTGCCTGAAACGTGTTTCTACCAATATATCACGGAATTACAGAATGCAAATACAAATAAAAATATAAAATATATACATTCACATTCTAATTTTTCCTTACCTGAAACAAAGCTTTCAATTTGGGCATTTACATGAGGAAAATGCGTGAAAGACAAGCTCTCAGGAGCCACTGGGATGACATCTCCAAAATCTGCTTTACTAAAACAAAGAAAACCCAAGCTTCACCAAACGGCAGTATTTCAACCCAGCTGAAGCTAATTTCCTAGTTTTTGCCCATAAAATCTCTTGCTGTCTTGCAAATGATCCTTGTTTCCATGCTGTCCATTTGGCAGCAGCTGAAATTCGTCCCTCACATCGGAGCTGACTCTGCCCAGCTGCCATCACCTTTCACTTGGGAATTTAACCCAGGCACTGAAGAGCCCATCTCACAGCATCCCTAGAGTGAATTATGGGACCCTCACGCCACCCACAAAGCTGACATGTCTCCTACTGTCCTGGGGCATGGCTGACCCCTACCATGGGGTCAGAGGCTTCTGCTGCCACTGCCAGCCCTCCTGCTTGCTTGGGAAGCCACTGAGCATGGAAATATCAGAAATACTGGCAAGCCCATTTACTTTATTTACAGATGAAAGAACCCTCTGGTGTTAGAAGCACTGAAGATACCTTGAAATACTGTAGGGGTTCTTGAGCTCAGAAGAAAACTTTACTTTCTACAGTTAAACTCCATGCTTCTCTCATCACTCCACTCTCCAGTTGTAACTTCAAGTCAGGAACTTCACACTGGGGTTTTTATTAAAAGATGACAAACATGACTGCATGGATAGCAAATAGAACTTTCGAATTTGTACAAAATAATGATCCTTAATACATCCTACAAATGTTGCCACGCTGTTAGGAAGTCCTGACAGATCCCAAAGGACTTCCCTGGCTGGTGATTCTCATGGTTTACTTCACAGAGAATCCCAGTGCTGTGCTCCAGCTCATACTTTCTTCAGAGATGACCAGATTTCCCTGAGGCAGATAACAGAAGAAAATGGCAGCTGAAGAATCATAACCAGAAACATGCTACTGAGCCTGAAGTACTATATTTCTTTCAGAGTTCAAATCAATCCCCATCGTCCTGTAAATATGCTCAAAAAGGTACTGTGCAGCAGGCCACATCCTGCACTGCAAATGATTCTGCTTTGCACCAGCGGATTATTTCTGCTGTTTAAACAAGCCCCCTTCAACAACACATATTCTCATCTGTGTATTTTTAATAGAAGCATAATTTTTGTCATATGTTATAATGAATAGCATACAACTGAACAGTGTGCATAAGACTGTAATTCCATCTGGGAGTTTGCTGACATTGATAAACCACTCAGGTTTTGCTTTTGCGGTTCGTGCCATTACAGCAGCTCAACAGGATTACAGTCCTGTTAGGTACAGTTGGTTGTAGACATTATACCACACGAAAATGACTGTATGCTTTGTTAAAGAAAAGGTTTGCATTTACATAACATAATACATAACTGAAAATTCTCATCAATGGTCTGATAATATGGCACTAAAAACGATCTTTATGTTATTAGCTGAGTGGCTTGTTTATTTTATTTAAGATTCCTCATCTCAGGCAATGAAAATAGTTTAGTTGGGTTTAATTATATCTATACTGAGGGACCGAAGCATTTCCCTTGTAATTTTGTGGCATCACTACTTTTATAGTGTATGAAAACCAGAACATTGCACTGCCCATAAAGGAAAGTGAACCAGACAAGTCTAGTAAATTCATACACTAAGCTGAGTTAAACACATACACGCAAAAGCAGATAAAGAGTGAAAACTATGGTTTCACTTCTTTTTTCAATTCAGGACATTAACTGTGATAGCAGTAGCCCTGCCAGGGATTGTTTAAAACATCTAATAACATTTTCCTCTAATTTGATTATAATTAATAGATTAATTCATGTGTGCATTCCCCTCAAATGAAGCTCATGTTAAGACACATTTCCCTCATAAAGCTACAAAAGCTCCAGTGAATGGGAGCTGTCATTCTTCTGCACCTTATTCCCACTTTGTTTGGATCGCAAGCATTTTTAAAAATGAAGGTCGTGCATTCTTGTCTCTAGTGTGGCCTCACTCCATTTATGGCCATCCAGTTCACAGTATAGTAACAGCAATAATGAAAAACTCCAGATTGTCCCAGGACAGAGAGAAGGTAATTACTTCTGATGAGAATTTTTTCTGTTTGTACAAACCACCGATGATGCCCATTGCTGCCTGACTGAAGAGCGGGGACATGAAGCCCAATGCCACCTTACCTGGCTCTGCTGTGTCCCCAGTGGAAAGACTATTACCTCTCATGCACCATGCATTTGATTGCCAGGTTTCAAGTTTTGCATCATACAAACATATAGCAGCACCAGCAGGAAGGTCACCAAGATAGGTTATGGCAGACCACAAAGCAGACCAGAATATAACCACGTTTTGTCTCTATCCCCACAGTGATTTTTCAGAGCCACCGCTCTCCCCACAGCAAAACACCAGCCTCAGGTGCTCAGACGAACCCAAGCTTTTAGCATCACAGTACTTTCACCTTCTGAAAAGGGCCTTCTCTGTAGGACAAAGTATTCACTGATGTAGCTCTCACTACAAACTCCCCTAGTGGAAATGTGGTGTCTGTTGGCAGGAAGTTTTTTTGCTAGCAATGTTTATACTACCTATCCAAGTGACTTAAGTTGTATCTCTCAATAGAGCTTTTCCCGGTGTAGGAACATTCACCAGAACTGCTGGCTTAATTAATGGTATTTTTCTTCTCTTCCTGTGCTCTTAGCTGACAAAGCTGTATATGCAAAATATTTGAATGCAGACAGACCTATTACTTCTGGGGAAGCCACAAAATGGACAGTAAATGAATTCTGGACTGATGGAAACAAGAAGAGGGCTGATAGAGCAGTGATGAGTGAAGCACATTCTGGTTGATCCTGGGCAACGTCCAACAGTAACACAAAAAAAAAAATCTGCAATGGGTTTTATGGTTTCAGGTTACTCTTACAGAAGTTCTCCAGAGTCAAAGTTGAAGAAAACAGAAGACAATCACCAATGAAGTGAGCTTTTTAGTAATTTAAGATGCTAAACACTCATTAGCCTTAAAATATCACAATGATTAGAAAAGCTTCATTATGGCACCTTCAACTAAACATGGTCTTTGTCATCCAGATGTATCTTCTCACCTGACTAACCAACATAGATTTTCCCTCTGTTAACATCCTACACTTACAAGTCCTGAAATAGGAGTTAGGCACCAAGGCCCAACTCTCTTCTCTCATGCTCATCATTAATAACATTGTCAGCTAAGTAATTAAATCATCTTTATCATTAGTGCGACACAGAAATAACACAACTTGATCCCAGGTGGAATCCACAACACTGTCAATTTTAAAATATATTGTTTAAAGTAGGCAAATTTGATCCAGAGTCATTGAAAGAATAAATTTGGAAGACCACCAGGTCATTTCTACAGAATCCTTTCCACAAATGTAATGGCATTTTAATGGAGGTTGCACACATATAAACAACAGAAAATTAGTGTATATCAGTTATGATAATGTTTTCTGCTAAGCCCTGAAAAATTACTGGAAAACCACTTAATAACTATCAAATGTTTTATAATAGCATCAGCTGAGTGATTTCTTGCTCTAAGAAAAGGCACGGCCTCACAGTGATTTTCACTGAATGTCTCTGCCACAGCTAAATCAGTAATGCTCCAAGCTTTACAAAAAGCATTACTGCTGTAATACACCTCCTCGTAATTTGTTTACCTCAAGAAAGACAAATGAGATACTCCAGAAGATACTAATCAGGAAACAACATGTTAAGACTGTGTAACTCAGACAGGAGGGCAGAGATGTTGCATGGGCACTTCCAGAATTTTTGGAAGATCTGTGACTGGCATTGTGACAAGCACAGCTAGAAGTGGCTGTCAGCTGGAAGAGATGCAGCCTTGCAGCAACCCCCCTTTAACTCCATTCTCCCTCCTTCCCTTCATATAGGGCTCATCACTTGGATCAGGGCATTCCGCACACAACACAAGTCTCAGAACCAACCTGGAGCAATTCATTTGCTTGATGATTTTGACACCCAACATTCAGACAAACCATTCCTGTAAAGTTTCCATTCTTTTCTCATTGTCCTGCATTTTGGCTCCCTGTGTATCCTCTATCATAATCAATAGCACCAAACTAGTGCAAAACTCAACCAGCTTTGTTCAACTTTTAAGAAACTGTAAAGAGATATATTGACCCAAAGATACCATCCCACATCTGCAGCCAGAAATAAATAATGATAAAGTATTATAAGAGTTAAGACCTGACCTGTTGTTCATTTTGTTTCTTATTCCTATTCAGAGAAGGAAAAAGTGTGCATTTTTTCTATGGGTATATGCTTTTTTTGCTCATGTTATATATTGCTAGAGCTCAACAGAACTACAAGTCCTATCAGCTGTTTTGTACTGAAGGTGGGCACACAGTTCCGATTCCCTGTAACAAAGAGACATGAAGTGATGTGTGCTCTGCATCAGAATTTCTAAGATTTCAGAGCAATCAATATGTCCTATCCACTACTTTTCAAAACATGCCATCCTGAATAAAGGTGCTGAGGAAGAGGTGGTAAGGATCTTCTTCCACACTGGGACTCTTCATTGCTAAGAATTTTATTTCAAGGGTTTTGAACTTCAATCCAGATTTTAGAGTTTGCATGTGGATGAAGGGCCCAATTGTCTACTCCTACTTGCTAGTACTCCTTGCTTCAAGAACAAAGGCAGTTGACAGTGCTTACATTTGCTGGGATTTATTTAACCGGCTTTCAGCATGCCCTACTGTCCATGCGGGTTTTGCAGTCTCCTGGGCAGCAATTTGAGCTCTAGGGTATATCCAGATTGCATGCTGAGAGTAAAACTGCAACTCTGAACAGTTTTTAGGTGGTTATGGTCAGGGTAAAGTGGCCATTTGGAGCTGCGTGCACACTGTTTTTAAGCACTGACCCTGCCTTTGATCTCCTTCCAGCGCCTTCCCCCACATACAGTTCACTAACAGAGCACAATGTGTTTCTCTCTCTGTGGGAATTACTGGGGTTTTGTTTGTTTGCTTGGTTGGTTTGGTTTAGGTTTTTGTTTGTTTGCTTTTAGGAGAGAGATTCTCTCCATTCTTAACAAATCTGAGGAACGTTTTAATATTAGTGGCTACTACTTAGACACTAGATGGAAGCACATGAGGAAAAAAAACTGAAGGCCAGCTAATTCCAGCTTTTTCTGTAACAAACTAAAGGAGGGATACATAAACAGTGGATGTGGATCTGGCCTGAGTTACTTTTGTTCACAGAATAGCAGCAAACCATGCACCAGGGGTACGTGGCAGATGTTTGAGTTGCTCATCGCAGGCTCACTTTAGTGTTGCCAACAAGCAGGAACCTCTTTTCACTGTCCATTTTAAATATCTACCTTAAGATGAAACTAAGTGATCCCCTTTTTTTTTTTTTTTTTTTTTTTTTTTTACATCAACACTAAGGAGTCACAAATCATAACTAATTTGTAGATAGACAGGTTTGCTAAATCAGCCGTGAAGCCACAAACGGAGACAGTAGAGGAAAGAGATCAGATCACTTACCAGAAGAAAGTAACTATCAGTTCTGGTATTTTGTCCCCTGGATTACTTCAGCATCTTACATTAGAGTCATTGAAGAAAAAAACCCAGAAGTCCCAAGAAATTGCTTGAGCATCAAAGAGCAAACTTCTCTCTCCCCGTTTACAGTTCAAGATTGCGTCTGCTGAACTACAAATCAGGCTCTGTTCGCCACTTCTGCATCTTGCCCCAAGATGTCACCATTCTTGGCTGCAAAGGTCCTGCAACAGAGCAGGTACAGTCCATACCTAGAAAAAATACTGAAAGGGCTGGATTACTTCAGAAGAGAAATCAGTATTACAGAAACTTCCTAATATGGGAAACAGCTGTTAACATGGATATTTGCTTAATAAAATAGCAATACACTTATCAAATATTACACATTTAGAAATTAAGTACTTCAGATTTTTAAGTAAAAATGTGTGTGGAACTCTAACTTCATTATTAAAGTTAAAAAAAAAAAAAAAAAAGGGTAGAGATAATATGAATATCTGCAATCACAATGCCTCCTCTCCCTATTCTGGGGAAATGTGCCTCCTCCTGGGGAGTGTGTTTGTTCATGCACATACTTGTCTGTGTGTGAACA
Source organism: Bambusicola thoracicus (assembly GCA_002909625.1). Taxonomy (NCBI): domain Eukaryota; kingdom Metazoa; phylum Chordata; class Aves; order Galliformes; family Phasianidae; genus Bambusicola; species Bambusicola thoracicus. Next base: position 20,954 of record PPHD01009103.1, read on the forward strand.
TATGCAGCGGTGGCAGGAAAGGAAACAATTAAATTTTCCTAGTGTCTCCAGGAAAAAAAAAAAAAAA
>PPHD01009104.1:9416-19814 GCA_002909625.1 Bambusicola thoracicus
TAAAAAAAAAAAAGAGGACAAGTAATTGGCAAAGGGTGTTTTTTATTTTTTTTTTTCTTTCTTGTTCTAAGATTACTGACATTTGTGGATATTATATACTGAAAGCAGCAGGGATCTGCATTGCAGATAGGCACTCCTGCAGTGCTAATCTAGGAGCAAGATTTCCTCCAGTGTCATTATCAGCCATCCACGCATTACTAAGAAAGTAGAAGAATAGCATGAGGTGAGAGATACTCAGATTTTCCACTACGCTGAAAGAATATTTGGTATTTGGAAGGAAAGGACTCTTAGGGAATCTTCCCTGGAAGATCATATTTACTAATTGCTTGTATTCAATTCAGCTTGATGGTTTGTAAACTGCATTTATTGTGCTTAATGCCTACAAAAGAGTAGTGCACACAGTCAAATAATTGTATTAGTTTCAGATCCTTTCTTGCTCTGAATGAAGTACAGTATTTGCGTCCCACCACTCCTCTGAGTGCTTTGCTTTCTACAAAATTAGTACAGGCAGCAGGTGGCCTGAAGAAATTGCTAAACAACAGCTGATCTGAGTCAGAGCAGGCTATGGATCCCTGCAATGGAACAGGAGGTACAGCTCTATTATACCGTCTGCTCAGTCAGGAGCCACCCCCACCAGCGATCAGATAACAGGAGACCTTGATAACAGGAGGTTCTCGAGCCTAACTCAGCACACATTACTGACTTTAACTCTTTCTCTGCACTTTTTGCTTATAGTGTGACAAGGCTTTGAAGATTGTTTTCATGGGTTATGTGATTTACATCTTGATGTTAATGGCCTTTGCTAACCAGCAGACAGGTTTTGAGGAGCAGACTGTACAGAGTTGAGATGCGTGTGTCTGATGCTGAATGCTGTCATCTTCAGAGAAAGCCCTATCTGTATTCCAGTTGGAAGACATGAATAAAAACCAGCTGAACAAGACAGCAAGAAAAGACACAGATAGGGAGCGTGTTACCTTATGCTTATTATCAGTGACATCAGAGTTGGAAGGACTTTTCTTGCAAAGGCCAGTTTGGCCAGAGTTGACAGAATGATCAAAATGGAAATGATTTTCAGGAAGTGATTTTTTTTTTTTTTAAGAAGTTAAGGTTCACTTGGAATCCAGGATATAGATATAGTACAAGCCAGACATTTTGAACCGTAACTAAAGCATAAAACCTAGAAAGAAAATTTGGCTGTGATTTGTTGACCTTGAAAAAGGTGAAAAGGCATCTTTGATTCATATTTGCTTTTGACAGACATAGCCTACAAAAATAGTCCAATATACATTGGTATTTCCCTGAGAAAAAAAAAAAATTCTGCAATTACGTATTGAAAATCAAGCATATTAATTTTATATTATATGTAAAATCAGTATTACTGTACATTTCAGTGTCAGTGACTTATTTGTCTGGACAGAGTTCCATGAGAATTTGGCAGTCTCAGTTGACTGAACTTCTGTGCCTGTGACTATTGTCAGTAGGCTCATCTCAAGTACTCCCGAAGAGCACTTGAATCTTATATTTTGTCTACATATAAATGGTAAGGATTAACCTTGGTGGAAGACACTGCACTCAAACAACTTACAATCGAGTTGGACTTTCCCTCTCTCAGCACTGAACATTTCTTGAATTTGCAAGAATGAACTTAATCTTTTTTCTGAAATTTCAGAAACATTCTATGAAGTTTCCTGTGAAAAATGTAGTAGAATATCTTAGTTCACAAAGTGCAAACAGAACTTTTCAGGTCCAGCTGCATCAGTTCGGGCAAGATAGATTCATGAGGAAGCTGTGTGCCTGGAATAGAGAACAGATTGATAACTGAAGTTACTGACTAGTGAAAATATTTTTTTTAATAAGCTACTGAAGCTCCTAGAAAGATTTGTCTAATCTATTGAGGACACACACTACGGCTTGCAAAATTAGGATAAGACGTGGCTATATAGAGTTGTATTGCTGTTGCTTCTAAAAGAGACTGCTTCAGAGGGCAACTTTCCTCAAAGGGAAAAAGTTGCCATAAATTCTACCAATTAGGGAACTGCAGTACCTTCCCCTTGAGTGCTGGATAATTGGACAGGTGAAAACAGTATGGTGCCATCAAATGAAGGCACATCTGAGTCATCCTGAGCTTTTGTTCACCAGCTTGCATAGGATTGTATCATAACACAACTGACTTAAAGATTCGCTCAGTTTTCATTAATCCTGCATTTGCTGATGAGGAAAAGAATCTCTGTTGTGGAAGATGTTGCATCCTGCAGCTACCGAACTGAAATAAATAAGGTAACTAGAGAATTTAAGGTTACTGAATGAGATTGTTTATTTCCTGAAGATTAAGGTTACATATCATCTCCTTAGTCATAGTGGGTTCTCTCTCTTTTATCTCAGGTCCTGCAAGTTATGACAGCTGAGAAGTAATTGTGAAAACAATTTTCTACCTTCTTTTTCTTAGATTATATGTAGTTTTGCAGATTTTCATATTTTATTTAACCTTGAAATATATTTGTTGAAACAAAACATCTGTTTAAGGAAGCAGTAAAAGGAAATCTAAAATAAAGCTGTCCTCAAACATGACAATTTCTCTTAAAATAAAGTAGATCTTCTGCTGATATTCAATATTTCCCTAGTGACATTTTCATTTCTCTTACTTCAGTTTCTATAGAAAAAAAGGTTATTTCCTACTATCATGAAATCATACAAGTGTACAAAATGTGATTGAAATTCCAAATTTTAAATTTTCAAATAATTTTTCAGTCTAAGCTAATCTAACTAGATTTTGTTCAGCTTCTGTAGGCGTTAACCTGGATGCTTTGTTGTCTGTGTGTGTTTGGTTGAATATTCTGATGGTGTGATGAACAGACATTTTTCAGATTTTCTTTCTCAGATCATTGGATCACTGTGTTTCTTTCAGTCTGAATTTGCTCAGAAATATACCTCTAGTTTAGCCATACTTCAGGGTGATCTAAAATAGGAAGAAAAAAAAATTTAAAGGAAAGATCAAATGTCTTTTTTTTCCTCCTTCTCACTGATGAATAGAAACAACCTAAAACTGAAAATAAATATTATTCATCTTTTCTTTTAAAATGTGCTTCTAACCTATGGGGACCTCCTAAAATCTAGATCTTAAAGTTTAGTGGAAAAACAAGCAACAATCTTTGCATGTCTTGTCTAGACAAGTACACATTTAGGATGAGAGCAAATCAAAGCCACTAGTTGTATAAGGGGATATTAGAGGAGTTCTCGGTATATGTTTGCTTGCAACTGTTTGCTACAGAAAGTGGCTTTGATTTTGTTTCTTCTTTCTAAGCTGTTTTGCATCTTTTCAGTACTGCTGTGTTGAGAATCTTTGGGGAAGTTGATCTGCCTGACAGCTTCAGGAGCATGAGGCCAGCTGAGGTGTGAGCTACCTTACTGTTGAGACAAGAAACACTGTTGACACTATACAAACATGTCTTTAGAGAAGGAGTACTGTTGGTATTTTCTGACTTATCTTTTTTTTTTTCTTTTTTTTTCCCCTAAAGCTCACAAGCTTTGAAAGTTGTTAGATGATATCTAACAAATACATGATCAAATTAATATTTTTCAAAGGTCTGAAGAGACATTCATTGTGCACAATGCTTAAATAAAGATATTCTCAATCCTTGGTTTAGATGTGTTTTCAGTAATTAAAGAACATAAGAATTTTATTTGGATTTTACTTTCCCTGTTTGTAATTATCCTCTTGAAGTCCCTTTGTAATTATTCTTTTTTATGATCCTTTACATTAGCATATTCAATCTAAATTGTTTAATTAGATGACAGTTTACTCAAATTACAGATGCATAAGTTTTCTGTGTACCAGTCAGGAAAATATAGAGCTTTTGAGCTTGTGATACACTAAGAAGAAAAAAAAGCATTGTACTTGTGTTAACTGCAAATGCAAATTTACTTCTTTTAAGTCCCTTCTCTATTTACTCTGCATAGACAGAAACAAATCCTGTGCTATTATTTAGATGACTTCTTGGTACAGTGGGATTTAATCCTTAAAACAGACAGCTATGAAGCTGTGTACAATTTGCATTCTTTAGGTCTAGGTGAACACACACTGGAAAATATTAGTGTAATATAGAGGCATAATGTGTGTATATCTACATAAAAGAAAAAAAAAATCTCTCACATCGATCAATCTTTCACTGTATTAAATTCTTCAGGACTAAGACTATGTAATATCCCTGAAGATGACTTCATCAACAAACACATTGATTTCATGACTGGTTATATCTCCTACAGTTGTCTAGTTATTGCAAATGTTACTTTATGACAGACAAATTCTCACTCCAAACAAGCCAAATATTAAGGTTCGATTTAGTCATGCTTTTCATGACAACCAAACAAGTCATTCCAAATTCTTGTCAGATATATTTCAGCATCTTGCCACTCAGTTATATATTCTGATTTTTCTTAGAATCCATTCCAGGTTGTTCAAAAACAAGCACTGGAATTCTGCCATTTCAACAATGAAGCTGAGCTGTTTATGTTTTTCATAAAGAAACCACATCTGGCAGTTACCCAGTATTGTTGAGTGTTAAGGTCATGACAGATGTGTCTTCATTGAAAAATGCTGTTTAATGTTCGCAGTAAAGTAAACAGTATCTACTTTTTCTTGATTGTCATCTCTGAACTCTGTCAACTGTGGCAATGCGACAGGTCAGTGACAAAGAAATGACTACAGTGAGCAGTTTGACAAAAGTCAACATCTCCCTACAAAGTGCTGCAGATCTCACTGGCAGAATGATAATGTGAATCATGGTCCAGCAGATAATATGCTCCTTTTTACAGCCCTCTGAAACCTTTCTATTCTTTTGGTGACTTGACTCTGGGCAGCATTTAAACACCACACAGCTCATATCTTACTCCCCTTACCCAGAGGGGATGGAGAATGAAAAAGAAGAGCAAAAGCAAAAAAGACTTTTGGTTTGAAGTAGTCAACTGAGTAGCTTTACTTGGAAGCTAACATGCAAACAAAGCAAATAAAGACTTAATTCACTATTTTCCATCAGCATGCAGATGTTTCGCCAGTTCCTGAAAAGCATAGCCTCAGCATTTGGGTCAGCAGCAGCCAAAATACTGGTGGGTTGTCAACCCTGTTCCAGTGACAAATCCTGAACAGAGCAGCAATACAAATTTCTGTCAAGAAGATTAACTCCATCCCAGCCATACCCAGTTAACCGCTAATATAGTGGAGACAATAAATTAGTTATTTAGCTTGAATCACAATAAGGAGAATTTTTAAGCTTTCTCCTATTTGGTGTGATTAATGAGAAGTTCCAGCTGCCCACCAGCATTCAAATGGAGATGTGACCCCTAGTTGGGTGACTTAGAAGAGTGCATGTATTGGGTTTGCATGGTAAAGTTTTGAAGGTTGTTGAAGTGAGCTGGCTGTAGGTTGTGGCCTCTGTGAGCCCAGCACCCACATGTCATAGAATCAGAGAATCAGAGATTCACTAAGGTAGGGAAAGACCTCTAAGATCATCCAGTCCAACCATCCACCTAACACCAATATTTACCACTAAACCATGTCCCTCAGTACAACATCTAAACATTTTTTTAACACCTCCAAGGATGGTGATTCAATCACCTCTGTGAGCAGCCCATTCTGGCACCTGATCACTCTCTTGGAGAAGTATTTACTAACGTCCAACCTGAATCTCCCTTGGCATGACTTGAGGCCATTCCCTCTAGTCCTATCACAGTTCCCTGGGAGAAAAGGCCAAGTCCCACCTCACCACAACCTCCCTTCAGGTAGTTTTAGAGACTGATAAGTCACCCCTAAGCCTCCTCTTCCCCAGACTGAACAATCCCAGCCCCTCTCAGCCACTTCACATAAGACTTGTGCTCCAGACCCCTCATCAGCTTCATTGCCCTTGTCTGAACACACTCCAGGGCCTCAATGTCTTTCTTGAAGTGAGGTGCCCAAAATTGAACACAGTACTCAAGGTGTGGCCTGGGGTTGTTATGGCCAAAGTACAGGACTCAGCACCTAGTGTTGTTGAACTTCATCCCATTGGCCTCAGCCCAGCTATCCAGCCTGTCCAGATCCTCTTTGTAGGGCCTTCCTACCACCAGGGAGATTGACACTTCCTGACAACTTGGTGTCATCTGCAACTTACTGAGAGTACACTCAATCCCCTCATCCACGTCATCAGTAAAGTCATGAGCAGAACAGACCCCAGTACTGACCCCTGAGGAATACCAATAGTGGTCGGTCAGCAGCTGGATGTGACTCCATTTACCACCACTGTTTGGGTCTGGCCATCCATCCACTTCTTTATCCAGCCAAGAGTGTACCTGTCCAAGCCACAGCCTGCCAGCTTCTCCAGGAGAATATTATGGGAGACAGTGTCAAAGGCTTGGCTGAAGTCTAGGTAGACTAAGTCAACAGCCTGTCCCTCATTCACCAGGCAGGTTACTTTATCACTGGAGATCAGATTGGTCAAGCAGCACCTGCCTTTCATGAACCCATACTGGCTAGGCCTGATCCCCTAGTAGTCCTGTGCACAATATATGATCTCCCTCAAGATTATCTGCTACATAACATTTCCTGGCACCAAGCTCAGGCTGACAGGCCTGTGGTTCCCTAGTCCCCTTTATGATTCTTCTTGTAGAGGGGAGTCACACTGGGAAGTCTCCAATCCCCTGCAACCTCTTCAGTTGACCAGGAACGCTGATAGATGATGGAAAGCCACTTGGCTGTCATCTCTGCCAGCACCCTCGGCACCCTCGGGTGAACCCCATCTGACCCCATGGACTTATGACAGTCCAGATGGACTAGTAGGTCTCTAAGAGTTTCCACCTGAATCATGTAGTGTTTATTCTCCCCATCCCAGACTTCCAGGCCAGAGGGTAGAATACCATGAAGATAACTGGTCTAACCTTTAAAGACAGACGTAAAGATGGCATTGAGAACCTCAGCTTTTTTGTTATCCTCAGTGGTCATGTTCCCCACTGTGTCCAGTAAAGGATGGAAATTCTCCTTAGCCTTCCTTTTAATGTTAATACATTTGTAAGAAAGTTTTTGTTCTCTTTTACCCCAGTGGCTGAGTTGAGTTCAAGCTGGGCTTTTGCCTTTCTAGTTATCTCCCTGCATATCCTAACAACTTCTTTGTACTCCCCTCGAGTGGCATGTCCCTTCTTCCACAGGAAGTAGATTCTTTTTCTTCTGGGGCCTCAGGAAAAACTCCCTGTTCATCCACGTTGGTCTTCTTCCCTGCTGGCTCATCTTGCAGCACGGGGGGATAGTCTGTTCCTGCACCTTAAAGACTTTTTTCTTGAGGAGTGACCAGCCTTCCTGGACCACTTTACCCTTCAGGACTGAATCTCACGGGACTCTCCCTGATGTCAGATCAGAGCCAGCTCCAGCACACGTCACTGCCTGAGCTGAGCCATGAGTGATGCTGGGTGTGCCTCTGAGAGTGGCCTAGGGTGGAACAGGCTGTACCCCTGCAGCCAATGGGCACCACATAGAGCAGATCTCCACATGCAGTCATGGATGAGCCTGTGGTGCAGCAGTGGATGAGGCCTGAAGGAGAACAGCCCATGGAAAGCCCATCAGGAGCACCTTGAGCTGGTGCTGCAGTCCGTGGGGAGCAGTCTGTGGTGGGACAGGAAAGCTGGGGGAGCTGCTGCCTGTAGGGATTCATGTGAAGCAGTGCTCTGTGGTGAAGGGTGAAGTGAAGGGTGAACTGAAGTGAAGGGTGGGCCCTGTGGTACAGAGCTGTATTGGAGCTGTGCTGGGAGAGCTGCAGCCTGTGGGAAGCCCAAATGGATTGATGGATATGAGAGGGAAGTTGTTTTTAGTTTGCTTTTACTTTCTCACTTCTTTAGTCAGTTAATAATAGGCAATAAATTATATTAATCTCCCCATGCCTCCCTAACTGTTTTGCCTATGGCAATAATACAAGAGCAATCTCTCAATCTTATCTGTCCTTATCTCAGTACTGGAACCATTTTTTCTGTCAACTTTTCTTCTTCCTTTGAGGAGAGTGAGTGAGTGATGTGGAGTACAGCTGCAGAGTGAAACCACCAAAGCAGAAGACACATAGAAAATAAAAATGTGAAACAGTATATCGTAGAATCATACAATCATAGAATGGCCAGGGTTGAAAAGGACCTTAAAGATCATCTAGTTTCAACCCTCCTGCCATGGAGGAGACATGCTGGGACAGTAGCAAGAAGAGTTCTAGAAGGGTGGTAACAAAGGTGTCTGTATGAATCTCAGAAAGAACAGTTTCACTGCAGTGTAAGTTTTGCTTAGATTCAAGGAAAATGCTGTGACAATAGGGCAAAATGACCTCATAATAAAAACAATGTCTACTCCTGCTCATTACCAAGTAACCTTTTTGAAAACAGAGTTAAGATGGAAATGCTCAGATGAATGTCCAGAGAGTAAGCAGCTCAGATTTTCTTGTATTACAACTATGCAGTTTACTTTTGGTCTTTTGATATCCCAGATTAAATGTACAGGGTAAAACAGAGAATGAGGAAAAGCAAAAAGTGTCAGAATAAAGGGACAGGCAAAGGGACAACATTGGCCTAAGGAGGTTTTAAACCAAAGAGGTTTTAAACCTGCGTCTACCATTACAGAGTTGGAAATTCATCTTTTCCAGTTTTAAAACAATAGAATAACTACTGCATATCAGCAGCTGTCTCTATGAGCCTTGCCTGCATTAGGTATGTGAAATCATTCACATTCTACTATTTTCTGCATAATCACAAACGAGAGAGGTTTTGTTGCATGTGTGCCATACACTGAGGGACTTGTCTTGCTATCCAGTTATCTCAAGCTTAGTCTTCTTTCTTTGCTTTGCCAGACTGATGCAATATAAGTCAGGATGTATAGTAAGGAAGTGGGAATGACAGAAATGCTTGGCATGTCTGCTGTTGGCAGCAAAGCTGGTAGGATTACTCACAGACAGGAGGCAGGAAGAACATCTTAATCATTTCCATTTGTATTTAAAATATATTTGATACACAAAAGGGAACATAGCAAAAGAAACAGCACAGTTAAATACTGCTTAATGGAATTACAGGTTTATATATCAGCAGGTCTGATACAGTCTTTTGACTGTATACATGCTCGATAAAGCAGGTGTAGGCTACGTGCAAATATCATTGCTTTATCTAGGAACAAATTCTGTCTACGATTTTCACTGTCAGGGAGAGTCTGGAATTCTCTTATCAGTAGAAGAAGCTTTAAAATTGTTTTTCATATTTGAGATGAGCTATTCTTTAAGTCCAAAACTCAGAAGCACACAATTCCCGAAGTGATGTTGGAATGAATTAACTGAATGTTTAGAAAGCACAGTAAATATGAAATCAAACATAACAATTTATTTAGGAGACTTAGGTTAACCTGTATTCATTTCTTGCTGGACATTAAAGAAGCAGTTAGGTGAGAAATCAGAAGTAGAACTAGAGCAAGCATTCCATTAAGAAAATGTGTGCATTTAAAAAAGTACATAGTTGATATCAAGCATCTCTTTTTTGGATCACCATTCTGCAAGACAGATGGTATAAGAACAAATAATACAACTAATAGAGAGCCATTGTTTCATTCAAATAATGGAATATGTTACATATATGTTGCCTTCATATATGTAACTTGCTCTGATTTGAGAAAAATTTTATACAATTTTTATAGAAACTTTATGCACACTTCATTCTTAACTGTAGGGAATCCCTCTCAGAACCAGTAAAAAGCAGCCCAGGAATTAAATTAGCCCCCAGCTACCGTAAGCAAATAACCTATGTGGGAAATTGTGTTATCTAACTGGCCAGCTGATGCTTTGCTTTTTCCAGCTTTAAGAAAGAAATTAAATGGTATGGCAGTGTATTACTCTCATTTCCAATCCTCTGGAGCAGATAAACATTATCATGAAACTGGCCAAGGATGAAATTTAAATAAGTAGTGATTGGAGAGGATGACAGGAAGAGTTTCCAATGTACAAAAACTGACAAATTAGTTTAATTAACTGCAAATTTTGGAGTACAAAGATATGGGGAAATTATTTATTTTGATGCGTAATGCATCCTCAATATTTCTGTAAACAGATTAGGATAAAGAAACCCTGCCACGCAATTATTTGAGAAAGAAGTAAGAAAAAAAGCTGGAACAATCTACATATTTTTCTTCTCTTAAGCCACTGTCACTTTACAGTTCCAGTGTGAATTACTGATTCATTCCATTTCGTACAAGTTCTCACACAACCCAAACTCCTTCTTCAGTGCACCTCCAAACAGCCATACTGCATAACTGCCACTGCCATTTAAGCACCCTAGACTCTCATAATGGTCATAAGATTATGTGTCTCATACCATGATCATACTGTTACAGTATCATTCTTTTTTTTTTTTTTTTTTTTTTTT
>PPHD01009105.1:0-21019 GCA_002909625.1 Bambusicola thoracicus
CAGGGTGATATTTTTTAAAAAAGAGAAGCATATTTCATATCACTGTTGTATTATATATACATATATAGTATATATACTGTTTATTTTCTGCATTATTTAAATAGAACTTTCTAGAACTAAGGTATACCAGGAATCTAACTGATAGAGTAAGTGTAATGTACAATAATTCTTTTTATTTTTTGAATATTTTTTAAAACTTGCTAGGCATTGTAATCATATTTCTCTGAATAAAAGGTTATTAAAATTGGTATTAGATTATAAAAGAGGAAAAATACAAACAATATTTTTGTTGTTTGTGATGTATACTTGATATACAGCATTTCTGTTGTATACAAATACAAGGCGATTGCCACTTCCCCATAACATTTTATGTGCTATGCTATGAGAATTGTTCTAGTTGCAAGTAGTTTAATATCTACGTAATGTGATGATATGTTTAGGATTTAGCTTTGAGGGTTTTTTTGCCAGTTGTGCTTTTTGTCTCATTTTATTACACATTTTTAGACCAGTAGAAAGCTGAGGCTGTCACATTTACCTGTACGTTATCTGAGGAGACATAACATCTGTGTAACCAGTGTAAGCGTGAACCTCAGGAAACAAAGGTCATGTCTTCAAAAGAGGAACCTGATCAATAAATGCATTGTGGTTACAAGAAAGAAACTACTTGGTATGATTTTTGTTTGTTTCATAGCTTCCTGAGGGTACTGTGATATGCTGTTTGCACATACAATGTACTGTTGAGTACCAGGTCTTCTAAGACAGATTATTCCTTTCCTCATTTTTCTCTCTTTTAGTTCCATTAGTCTTAGGTCATTATTCCATTCCCCAGTTTCTACAAACTCAACCTTAGATGAAAACCTTTCTTTGGACTAACAATTGTAGTATGTTTTCCATCTGCAGTTATACATGGTCTCTTGCAATAGACTCGTTTTTTGTCAATTCTACTCATGCAAATTTCAGCATATAACGTGCTTTATCCAGCATAAATGCTGTTGCTGTGGGAGAGATCAAATAGAGTTAGTAGTCTACATCAGAATAAACTTGCACAGGTGATTATTAAGGGACATAATAACTGAGAAGGGCAACTTTTTTTTTTTTTTTAAACAAAAAAATGAGCAAGAAAATCACAAAAATCTTTGCATGTATAGTTGTGGTCATCAAGAGAAACTGAAGAAAAAAGACCTATGAAAACAAATGTAGAAGCTAACAGTAAAATTCCATTAGATACTAAGTGCCATGGAGACATTGTCATTACAGCAGATTATCATTTTTCCTGAGAAACATGATTTTATAACTCAACTGTTCTCTGGGTGATAAATATTTATTTCTCCTTCTTGGGAAATACATTGTGAGTCCCTGATTCTTTTCCCTCCAAAAACTTATTCTTCTGTACAGATACTTGGCTCCCTTTTTCTTAAGATTTTCTAATTGTTCTGGAGCTGACCTAATTATATTAACCAATTATTTTCAGATTCTTACTTAGCTTGATGTTTTTTCAAGTCTGATAGAGGCTCTGAGTGTCAAAGAGCTTTAGTTTCCACAAGTATCTCTGTATCTGCTGACTTACGAAAAGATAGTATCTACAAATGCTGCTTCAGCTCTTAGCATACTCTTACGGCTTGTCCTTGTCTCACCTGTTCAATAGTTGGAGATTGTAAAGGTTTCTGAAGGTTGTAGAGACAGACGAGTTACAGAGAGGACATTTCACCCACCCTTTTCACAGTTCAGGGTAAAGTCAACCACGTAGGCTTCCTCTGTAGTGGAGGAAAATGGGCACAAGCAAAAACTAATGATGTTCCTATTCTATTATAGCCAAATATAAAGAAAACAAGGGAAGAAAGGACATGCTTTAACATTTCTAAAATTCATATAATTTCTTTTCCTTCTTTTCCTTGGAAAAATGGCTGATTCTGAAGCACTATTTATATTCAGGCTTCTGGGATGCAGTTGGGGAATGACGGCTTGCCAAAACAAACAAAAAAAAAAACACTGGGGCAAGGCTCACTGATTTCAGTGATGCTGTTCAGGTGAGTAAATTTAAGCGTAGAAAAGAGGTGTTGAGAAAGCTGGTTATTCTCAGGGATTCAGGATTAGGACACTGATGTTTGACAACCTGTATTCAAAACAAAATGCCACTGAAGTATCAATTTTACTGTCTGAATTAGTTGCAATTTGTAGCTGACTCTTTAATATTCCATTATAGTGGGATTCACGTAGCAATATTGTTTGCTTTATGTGGCTGACATATTATTTGGAGTGAAAAATGGTACCCTTAACCTCCCATTATTAATCTTTTGAAGCTTTTGTGTGTTTTCCAAAACTGAATTACGTTTTAATGTCTGCTGTGGAGTAGAGGAGTGTTTTAACTAATCTCTCTGTGGTATAACATTTAAATGTGACATACCCCTTTTTTTTTGTTTCTGCTGGTTATTTTTATTTTTTATATATATATTTTTAGCTTTTGTCTGTAACATTAAAATGAAGTTCAGATAACTTTTTTGCATGTTGTAATATTGACAGATTTCTATGGAAGTTAGTATTGAAGTACCTCCAATTTCTAAACTCAAGTAAGTGTCCTGAAGTGCTGTTTAGACAGGTTACAAAGAGGGATCTGTGAATGATGTTTTTACCTGAAGCCTCATGAAGACACATGCATGGATCAAAATTAAGATAAATTAATTTTAAAGGAGAGAAAATATTCAGATATATGATGTTAACACATTTATTAATATTTGCTGAACTTTTTTACTATATATTAACTTCCTCCTGTGAGATGCTATGCATTTAAGTTGTGTTTTATTTTGAAAAAAGACAGAGTGGGTTTTTTTGGTTATGCTTGGAATGTGTATTCTTGAAATAACAAAGCTAAAGGCAAAGATTTGGTAGGAAAATAGTATCGCAAAAAGAGAGAGAGACAGACAATAAATCAAAATATACATAGTAGTGTTGTCTCCTGTGAAGATCTTTTTAGTACTGGAAAAGCAAATATGAAAATTACTTCAGAGGTCTTTTTTGAATTTTCTGCCACATAAGGTTGGTCTAGTGGATTTTATTTTATAAACATAATGACTAAAACATCTAAGTACCTGTTCTATTAAATGTGCATCTTTTACGCTACACTCTCAGCCTCATATAAACAGAGCTATAAAATAATTTTGTGTGTTCTTTAGAGAGCACACAATAGAATAGCAATCCAATGAAAAAAACAGTAACCATACTGGATATTTGTGGGGTTACTGTCTCTCTTGAAAGTAGTGGGATCAGATTATATTTTACACATCACTGTAAATGGGTACTAAAAAACTTTTAATGTCATGCAATTGTGCGTAGTTCATATTTTGTATGTTCAAGAATAAAAATGATTTTAGAAATCCATTTAGAGATTCAAGATATTTTTTGTTATAAGTTATTGTACTTGTAAGCTTGCCTCCCTAATATTGTAAGTACATCCAGAAAGTAGTTATCAGAGTCAGTAGAGATTATAACTGTTTTAAATGAGTTAGAAATTCTAGGAGTGCTGTAAAAATTTTTATACCTTTTGTAAAAATGATATCTGAGCTACATATACTTAAGAAATTGTTTTGAATATTTAAGGGTTCATACAGTTTTTAAGAATAGAAATTAAAATACTTTGTTCTCCAAACACACATCCTATCTGTGTGTGCAATTTGTACATAGTCTAGACCTGATATAAATTATACAAGTCGATCTGACAGTTTAGTACCAACCAGAAATCTGGGTAATTTAGGAAGAAAGCTGCAATTTTTGTTCTATTCTTGGCAATGGATGGAAAATATTTAACTGATAAATCAGTCTATTCACTTCTAGCTGGTAGTCTTTTAAAAACTTTTGAGATTTTAATCTCGGAGCCAATGTACTTGAACTTTGTGAAAAGAGAGATCATAAATTCTATTTCCTGTGAATCTGCAATTTGATATAGTGTTGTTACTATTTGTGTTCAGCATATTTTTCGTTTTTCTTTTTATTTTCAATGAGGTACTGTTTTGTACTTCTATACTTTTATTTGAATTTTGTTGTTGTTGTTACATATTTAATTTGTGAGTTAGGAAAACCTTGTCACAAATACCTTTGTTCATCCACTTTTCTTACATGCCCGTATAATAGGTGCTATAGCTAAATCACTGCATTTTGTAAAACTTTTGAGGATTTAAATCTTATGGTATTGTTCACTATTTCGTAGAAATGAAAGTAAATTGTTTAAATGGTCTGTTTCTCATCATAACATGTAGCTTGAATGGTCTAGAAAATATTCATATTTAAGATACAGTGTCCAGAGACAGCATAGTTTGTCAGTCTTTAAAACAATCCTGCCATTTGTGCTTTTCAGTTATTTACTACTCTCAGCAAGATTAAGCAAGGTGGACCACCTTTGAATCAGTAAACAGACTAGAAAGAAGTTAATTCATTGACAGTTTCTCTCTGTGGAATGTAACTGACTTTCAATCTATTAATATACTACACTGCATAAAAGCATTTCATGCTAACTGAAGAGTTGACCATACATTTGTTCAGAAATTTAATTAATTGTGCAGTTACAAAGGATGCATTCAAAGATCCACAGCTAAGATTCTACATGCATGTTCATAGAATCATGGAATCTTAGAGTCATAGAATGGTTTGGGTTGGAAGGGATCTTTAAGATCTTCTAGTTCCAACCCCCCTGCTATAGGCAGAGACACCTCCCTCTAGACCAGGTTGTTCAAAGCCCCATCCAGTCTGGCCTTGAACGCTTCCAAGTAGGGGACTTTCACAACCTCACTGGGCAACCTGTTTCAGTGTCTTACCACTCTCACAGTAAAGACTTTCATCCTGATATCTAGTTTAAGTCTACCCTCTTCTAGTTTAAAACTGTTTCCCCTCATCCTGTTGCTGTCTGCCATTATAAAAAGTCCCTCCTCAGTTTCCCTGTAGGCCCCCTTCAGGTACTGGAAGGCTGCTATAAAGTGTCCTTGGAGCCTTCTACTCTCCAGGCTGAAGAGCCCCAGATCTCTCAGCCTGTCCCTGTAGGTGCTCCTGCCCTGTGATCAATTTCATGGCGGTTGGGTAGGAGAGTGAAAACATCTTAATCCACTGGGACAACTTCAAGGCCCATGAAACTCACTGTTAAAGCCCAAGCTGTTTTTGGGCTGCACAAGTTGAGCCCATTATCAATTTGTGAGCAAGGGTTTTGTTCATTATATTTTTTATCTGGATGCTCTGAAAGTAATGCCTCCTATTTTATTATGTTGGCTTCCAACATCAGAGGTGGATGGTGGTGGTGGGGCAGTAGAGGTTGAATCTTCCCATCAATGTTCAATTTTTTTTTGTTGCAATATGACAGATAGCAGCAGAGGGGCAGTGTAACAAAATTTTGTCTGACATGGAAGTGTATATGAAAGAAAGCTGTGGAACTGAATTCTTCAACTGACATTCATCAATGCTTGCTGAACATTTTATGGAGACTAAACAGTGGATGTGAGCACAGTGGGGAGGTGCGTGGTGCATTTTCAGCAGCAGCTACAGTGGGTCACCTCCACTAGTGCAGAATTTTATGAGCATGGCTTGCAGACTTTTGCTCATTGCTGACAAAAATGTGTAGCTAATGGTGGTGACTATGTTGAAAAATTGTTTGTAGCTGAGAATTTGCTCTATCAAACAGTGTTACTGGGCTCTTTATATCTGTTGTAGTTTCCATAGAAATAAATAGGAGCCATTACTTTCAGAAATGACGTAGTTTGGTAATGTCTCTTCTTCCTCTTAAAAAAAATGCAAATAGTTGCATGGTCATATGATATTAATAAATGATTAGGGAAATTAGATTTTGATGGATTCATTGCATAAAATTTGTCAAATATGACCTGCTGGCACACAAAAGTTAGTCTATCTCTGTAGTCTTTTAACTGTGTGTGAATGAGTAGTGGAAAGTAACCAGACCTAAAGATCTCTAAAATCAAAAGAAAAATTCACTTAGAATAAAAGGAATTACTTGGATGAGTGCTAAAGGGAGAAGGCTGGAACTAATGCACATCTTGCTCAGCTCTCCTAAAAATGTTTTCCAAATCAGTTAACCGGGCAACCTGTGCTGCCCCATGCTTTTAGTTCTGTGTGATGTTCTGCTGTGCTCTCATTTCTACTTACATTCTATTAGCATTTCTGTAAAGCACAAAAGTGGAAACTTTATTTAAATAAGCACTCAAATCTATACTCACAGTTTAGATTAATTATGGTTAGTCATATAACTTGACCTTGAGTTAATAACCAGGCTTTATTTGGTCTATTAAATCGGCGACTTTCTTATAAAACACTTGAAAGTTTTAAAAGTGTTTTTAAATGACGTGCAAGATGGATGACTAATTAAGGCTACTCATGCCCTTGTGGCAATGCTATGGACCAGAGGAGAGGAGGGAGATATTTGCCTTTCATGTCCATGGACAGAGAAAATTGGGTATGTTCCAAGTTTCTGTTCTAGGTAGTTGTGGACCAAATGTTTCTTGTTTCTCCTCTGTCTACATCTTGGCCTCCAGCACAGAGTGTTGCCTCTGTGTGGCACATGTCCCACTGGGGAAGCATGACGTGAGCATCTCACTGCTTATTTTCTCTTGGCATAGTACTGCTATGATCTCACCACATCCGATGATACTTCAGAAGGATAAAGAGGTTTGCCTGATGCAGTTTCATTTATCATAACTCATCATAGAATCTCTTTGTTTTCTCCTGGAACAGCAAACATTTTCCCCAGTTTTGTTCTTCTAAGCATCCTTAACAAAGATTTCTGGGCACGTTCTTGTTTCTATTCTGTGTTTTGTCCTATCTCCCTCATTTCAAACTGGATTTACAGGAAGCCTGCTGCCATGTAGTGGTTTTCCTGCTGATTCTAGCTGAAATCATTGCAAACTTTCAGCATTTACATGGCTGTTTGTGTCACTTCATCCTGCAGGCCTCAATTCTGGATGACGTTCCTGTGTACACTGCTGCCAGTAGGCACATTCTCCACTTCTCGATGTCCGTTAGTGTGTGAGAGCTTACTTTACTAGAAGGTTTTGGCAGTACCATCCCAAGTTGGATTGTAGGAACTCTGCAAGACCCTTTGGGCATGAAAGCTACGTAGGAAAAAAAAAAAAGTAATTTCTCAGATGCTGTTTTTAATAATACCTTAATAAAATTTAATTCACCCAATAACTTGAAGACAACCAACCAAATTTCAGCAACGTTTTGAAGCAGATAAAGAACAGAACCTAATAATCTTTGATGATAGTGTGAGCCCTGCCTTCTTCCTTTCAGACTGCAAGTCTGCACTTGCAATCACATCCAGATGACCTGGCAATCTTTAATTTACCCAAGAGCTGCAGATTTCAGTACTCTTAAGACAACAACCTAATGAAAAATAGATTTTAAGTAAATATTAAATGGAGTCAGAAATTTTGTAGTTCTCAGCAGTTTCTTTTCTCCTGACTGGGCAGAATGGTGCATTCTGTATATTTATCTTAGAGTGTCATTGGTTTCTATATATATATATTCTTTTCCGGGGAGGGGGGGATTGTTTTAGTTTGAGTTAATTGAATAACTGAAGGGACTAGGGATTTGATTCTTTGTGATTTATTTTCAGGCAGATATGATTAATTATGTTTTGTGGCCAATTTGATGTTTTCCTTTTTTCTTTACATTGTTGAAATGCATTGATAAGCCATCAGGATTAAACCAGAAATAAAGCTGGTAATATAAAAGGAGGCAGCTGGAGTTCATTCTCCCACTGAAGCCACTTGTGCCTTTCTTATTCCTTACTGACTTCTTTCAGCCTATCAGGCTCTGGTATAAATTATCACTTCACTGATTAACAGTTGGGGGTTAATCTCATGAAGAGAATACTCGAACTTTCCTCTCTGTCTTAGCATTGTACTTTCAAGCTGAGTGTTGTTGAGGACAAAATTTGAAGTTCTTTTGATGGTGAGTAGATATATATATATATTTATAATTAGGCTGGTGATGAGCAAGGATATGTGAACATGGAGAAACAATGTGGTGACTTCTACTGGGAGGCTTAGGCAACAAAAGCATACAGCCAGATTTTATAGTATGAGAAAATTCTAGTAAAACATTAAGTAGGTGTGGAGTCAGCTGTTCCGCCCATAAACACACAAATAAAGCCAAATTTATGTTCTGTAGTGCCATTCTGGTGATAACATATGGACTCCAAGCTTTTAAGATTTTGTTTCTGGAAACATTTATGCATCATTAATACTTAGCCCTTCTGGTAGGGAATAAAACAATATTTAGGAGCATTCCCATATCTGCTGCCTTTGCTAGAAGTCTCAGGACAGAGACATATTGTTGGTTGAAGTGGCATGGAAAGCAAGCCAGAATTATTTAGAACACCCATTTCAAATATGCTCCATCCATTCTATTATGCATTCTTCCTAGTATAAAATGTCACTTCCAATCAGATGATTCAATGATATGCTGATACACAGTAAATGTCTGTGAGTTTGCAAATCACAAAAATTTTCCCAGTGCAGTAATCCTGATCTACAAAGATGGTTTTTCTGTATTAAATAGATTCTGCATATTGAACTCTTGATGCATCAAAACACGTGTGTCCGTATCTAGAGAAAAAGGTATATTGCACTGACATGATGATGTGTAAACAAAGTGCCAGTTTTGTATGTATGTAATTTATTTTATTTAGTTAGTTTAGGAAATTCTTTCCTTGCAAAGATAATTAAGGTGTCAGAAAGCATTGTAGTTTTCTGTATCTCAATTTTGGTTTAAAGATCTTTTTTTCTCTCTGATTTTACAGCTTCAGAAATTCAGTTTTCTTCTTACACATATTTTGGCACTTGAGAGCCTTGTTTGCTAGGCTTACCTCAACCTGATGAAGGGATGTATGTGTGGGACAGAGGGAGATGCCAGGTGAGGCTGCTCAGGCCATTTACTACCTATATATAGGTACCCTGAGGGGTCATGGAAGAACACGTAACAGCAGAGATCTGTCTGCAACCTTTTACTCAACGAGAACCCCAAAAGGATTTTTTTTATTGTTCTTTGTAGGTACTAATTTCTGCATTATGTTATATTAAAAATGCAACAAGTACTTTTTTTTTTTTTTTTTTTTTTTTTAATTATTCGGTACTTTAGTACTCTAGGTGTAGCTAAAATCTCTTTGGATTGAGGGTATGTTCAGAAATTCCGTTGTGCAGCACGTTGTTTGTTTGGCAGACTGAAAATTCTATTGCAGCTGTTTTATTTACTTAATTGTATACTTTTATTTAAATAATCAAAATGAGCATAAGATCAGACATTAATACTGTCACCTATTGCGAAATTGAAGCTTATTTTATATTCCCTGTTCATTTTTAGGCTTTAAGTTATTGAAGGGTTTTCTGTTGACAATACCTAAGTGTGACATAGGCACTGGCAGGGCTATGTTTGAAGCTTTTGTAAGAAAACAATTGGAGTTTCTGGCACCTAGGGAGTATTAAAACACTTCTGGAGCAGTTGAGTAAGCCTATTAGCTGATGTTGCTGAAGAAATGATGGGCAATTAAAGTTAACAGTGCGGACATTTACATTGTTATCTTTATGTTTTAGACTAAGATACTGAAAAAAAATGAAACAATTTAAAAATGTTGTAGCTTATGAGTGCACATAAGACGGCATTGCAGTGATTTTACTTCCAAGCGTGGAAGCTGGAAACCTACCTCAATTCTTCTTGAAAAGAGTGAATAAAAAGGCAGCGTGGCAGTCAGGACTGTGGAGTGAAAGAAGCAAATTCCATGTCTCAAGGAATAGTAGAAAATAGTTATGGGAATGACACCTGCTTGTGTTTCTCTGAGTGAAGTGAATTTCCAAGGGCGGGTTATGCAACGAATTAATGATGCTTTAATCAACGTTTTCCCCCTTCGTGTCATTGCATCTCTTTGTTAAATATTTAGGATGAGATCTGAGACTGTTCTATTAGGAATCTACCCTGGGACTTGATGGGAAGTATGCTGTAAGCTGCAGGAGGTATCAGTCTGAATGTTTTAATTATTGTGAGTTTAACAAATTTTGTTTATTAGAGGAGAGAGGTGAGAAAGTAGGAGTCAGCTTCTTCTCTTCACACATATATTGCCCTCCATTGGGAAGGGAGGAAAAGACTCAACCTTACTCAAAACTTGTTGTTTTCAAAATTCCTATGCAAAAGCTCGGTGAAGTTTGGATTGCTATCAGGTGGCACGGTGATCTCTTTTCTTACTGAAATGTTCTTAAGGTAGCTTGAAATAAACGAAATCTTTTGTAAGACTTTTAAATTTCTCTTTCTTTTTCTTTTTGGGAGGTCAGCAAAAGCTTACTTTTTTGTAGCACAGTTAGATACCAAGGCCTGCTCTGGCCACTCAGTTTCCTTCTGGAGCTGAGAAACATGCACAGCTATGAAACAACTTTGAGATGTATTAATTTAAAATCTTCTCTAAGTAGTAGTCTCCTGAAGTGGAAAACTTGTTTTCCTGTGAGGCTCAGTAGGATACCAGCTATTCAGTGTTTCTTGTGAATCCTTAATCTCAACATAGTGCAGTACTCTGAAGTCTGTTCAACAACAACAAAGAGACACAGTTGTGAATGTGAACCATATTTGGGCTACTTCACACATCAGGGGTAGTTAGTTTACAGATGCAGAAATCCACCGTTTTAACAGGACATCTGGGAGGCATTACATCAAAGCCAGGGCTGACTACATTAAGTGTTTGGGGAAGTACCAGTAAATGTGTAACCTGCTGTGGGTCCTCTTAGAGAGAGAGCACTAAGTGGAGATGCCCTTGTACTTTATGAGAGCAGATACTGAAGTTTCATTTAAGCGTTTGTAATATAAGAAGATAGTGGAGAAATCTTGAATTTGCTGCTCCCCATGAGCTTCTTTATGCCTCTGGTTAATCTGACTTGCCGTATCTCACCAACTGTTCAGTAGCCTTCAGAATTTCTAGACACCGCAGTTCCACAGTACTTTGCTTTAGGAGTAAAACCAGGCAAATTTCAGAAGGCAAAATGCAAAAGCTGCTACTGCCTGATTATGTAAAATAAGGATAGTTCCAGTATGTATGTGAAAATAACCATATTTGAAGAGTTCCATATTTGTATCTCTATAGAATAGTGTATTTTTGATGCTAAAATATATGAACGGAGACTACGCATTCTTATTCGTCACCACTGTCGGATGAGCTATTTATTCTGTCCTTGCAGTAAAGACTTCGGTATTTTGGTACTGAAAATTGCAGCTTCTATCCTTGAGTCAGTGAACAGCCGGTGTATATAGAACTATAGATTTTGATGCTGCATGTGTAACATGTTTAAAAAGTGGTAGACACCATTTGGATGGGTTTTATTTCTTCCCCCCCCCTTTTGTAACATTTTCAAACTTCTGCTTCTTTCAAAAGCAAAATGTAATAATTTAATGCCTGCAGAAATACCCCAGTAGTCAAAGACTATGTAAAAAATCGCTATTCTGATAATTTGTCAGTGATTTTGAATGATATTTTATGCCTAACATATAAAATTATGTTTTAAACATAATGCATAATAGTATCATTTGCAATTCAACAGATTTGTGTTCAGGTGTTGATGTTATTGTCAAAGCTGAATAAAATACAGTGATTTTTTTGTTATGGTGTTAGATTCATTTCCTGGTGACTCCTCTATTTTTGTCATCCAAGATGGAAAAGATTCTACCACCCTTAATGGTTCAGTCAAGATATATTTCATAAAGATTCTCATAGTCATACTTTGAGCCGTTCAGGAAATAATGTGCTAGTGCCACTATACCAGAAGACTGATGAGTGATCACATATTGACATGTTAACATTTTCCTATCATAAAGGGAAAAGAAGAGAGCAGCTGGAGAAGAAAATGGTGCAGTCAAGATTATAATCTTGATAATAACTTTAGGAACCAACACTTGTTTTCTTGGATAGCTCAGCCCATTAAATGGGTCTTAAAATGAATCCCTTTGGATCTTTTTGGTGGGAGGCATATAGCAATGTGTGATGCACACATTAACGGTGGCTAATGTGTTTCACCCAGTAGCTGATACAGCGCATGATAATGATAGTCAAAATACATTGCCTGGATGTAGACAAAGAATTAATTTTTTTTCCATTCTTATCTGAGTATAAATTTATACCTTGGAATTTATACCATGGTGTAATTTGTACTAAGTTGTCATATGACTTTTTCTGAAGAAAATTATAGTTAAGCAAGAAAAAAGTACAGTATACTTATTTGAAAGCACTATATATATTCAGTCTAGACCTGTAGCGGAACTACTCTGGGTAGAATGTATTTTAAATTTGTTATTGATTAATCTAACTTGTAAAACAGCTTGAGATAATTCCCGTGACTGTGACCGCTCTTTAATTATGAGGGCACAGATAATCAGCTGAAAGCTGTCCTCTTGCTGAGTTCTGCCAAGAATTTGTCTTGACTTCAGCAGATGCTTTTTTCCTCAGTCCTGGTGAGACAGTGTGAGTGACTTGTTGATGCTAAGATCAGTAAGGCAGTCAGCAGCTGTTGGAATGGAATTTTGTAGTCGTGGATCATCTGGCAGAATAAGATACTAGCTGGCTGGAGGATTGGTGAGGGAGCAGCCTTTATTGAGCACAAATATATCAGACCCGCTTTGTTAAATACAGCATACATGTTTGAAGATTTGCTGTATAATTACCTTGATTAGATGGAAAAAAGTGTGTGGAACTAATCAAAGAGCTCCAGTTCATTGGTTTTAATAATCATTATTTTTTCCCTTGTGAAATGCAGGTGCTTGGTTTGAGTGTGAGGATGGCAGTGCTTCTCTTCTTACAAGCTTTGATTAATATCTAATTCTTTGCATTATAGAAGGAGCTAATCAGATATTCAATTTGCTAATCAGTTTCTCAATTCTCAATTAGTAATATACTAATCACTTAAGAAAATATAACGTGACATATGTTTAAGATTTTTGAGGTTAATGTTTTCAGAGGGTGGAAAGGCAGGAAGGTCTGCTTACTACCTCCACTTTTATGCAGCCTCTCCAAAAGCGAGCGAGAGGAGAAAATGCTCAGAAGCAGATGCTGCAGGACCTGCTGTTATGGGCTGCTGCTGAACTTCTGTCCCTGGTGCCTGATAAGCTCTTCACTAAGGCAAGAATGAAAGTGGGAAAGCTGTGTCCCTACTGCTCATCTGGTCACTTGTATTCTCACCTTTGGGATTTCAGTGGATTTTCCCCTTGGGATTTCATTAGGACTTCAGTGGGCTCTTGTAGGGTGTGTGTATGTGTGTGAAATACTGTCTCCTAGGGAGTGGCAACATGTGAATTCTTGTCACTCGTGACATAAGCTTTTTCTTTGTATTGTTGATGGGCTCTGCTGCATAGAGCAATGGGGCTGGTCCTCTCGTCTCCACAGAGAGCGCTGCTGGCTGTCTCAAATTTCCTTCTTCCATTGATTCTGAAGTTCTTTCTCCTAGTGAAGTTGCCAAAACTTGCTTCCATTTCTTCCCACCCCCCTCACTTTAGCCTTTTTTTTTTTTTCCTAGTGGTAGCCGAACAGTACTTTGCCACTGCTTGGATTATGCCTAAATTTCATTTATATTTGTTCATTTGCTGAATGATGCTCAAGGCCTGGACTCAACTAAAATGGATGGTAAGAAAAGATGTATTTGAGTCCTTGTGCTAATAGCTACAGACTGTAGTGCTTATATGTAGCTTTATTCATAGTAATGCTTGCTGTGTGTCACAGAGATCTGTAGGGTTATCTTTGTTAGGCCCTGAGGGCTCTGTTTAAATCCAGAGAGGGAAATAAATTAGAGAGTATGCTCTGCTGTCTACATGCTTCCATTTATAATGTTGTAGATGTTAATGAAACCAAAGTCAGGTGAGCAGTCTGTTAATGATAAAGGAATCAAATTTGCCTTTGCCAGAGAACTTAGTAAAACAGAGAGCAGAATTGACTTAATTATAGTAATTGTTTTTGCTTTAAAAATATAAAGCAGTATTTTGATTATTATTTAATCAATACTTAATTTTCACCTGAGTAATCCTGTGTCTTCAGCTCTTACCTGGCTCCATCTCTTCACTTATCTTCTGCTTGGCAATGTTTTCAGTAGTGACTAGCTGAACATTGGTCCAAATATGAACAGGATGTTTGCAGTTGGAGGCTGAAGGCATGATCAGGATGGTGCATGTTCTGTTTTGTTCAACTCTATATAACAGTTAGGGGAATGGATGTATTCCCATCTGCTTCAGATAGCTTTAATATTAACAATAGTAAAAAACATGCATTTGACTAAAACACAACACACACTGACTGTGTACTTATCAAAAGTGTGAAAAGCCTGGTAGCAGAGTGCTGAATATTGTGACTATTGCTTTTTGTGTGCTTTCTTTTAGCTGCCAGTATGAGCTTGGCTTGCAGATATTGGGGAAAAACAAACAAAAAACACTTCAAAATGCAGGAGCTTTAATTTTGAAGTTGTAGGCATTTCAGCTGCCTTTGCCTAAAGTAGTTTAAATTATATTTTGTGCTGTTCACAGGCCTTTTCCAGTGAAAGAGCATGCAGAATATAAGGATGCATTGCAATACTTGGTGAGCTTAGGTTTTATGCCATTATTTATATTATGTGACACTAGGTAGAAGGGTGATTCTAACTTGTACTTTGATTTGAGGTTCACAGTATCAGGGAGTATTTGTATTTCACTAAGTGAGAGTTGGGTGAGTCTGTGATGAAGGAACTTCATTAATTTCTGTTAGGAACCTGATTTTCTTCTGCTCAGTAACTGATTAAACCCTTTTACTTCGGATTCATGAACTTCAGTTGCTTTTTGTCTCAACGTCCATGAAAGGTTACATTAGAGCAAAATTTGTCCATTTAAGTTTTCTGGTAGACTTAAAACAAAGGACTTTGGGGATCAGTCTGTGTAAGGGCAAATGTAGGGGAAAACGGGGAGAGAGATTGTGTCTATGCTACATCAAAGCCTGTCCATGCAGTGTTTTGTTTGTGGAAACTGTACACTACTAGGCACTGAATGCAAACTGTCCTTTGCTATAAATCTATATAATGATATTCCTCTGGGAGCATTTGTTTGATTCCATGAATATTTAGTTTGCAGTGTGTTTTGAATGCATTGTTAAAATATTTCCACCTTAAATACTGTCACTAAGAGAAAGAAAAAACAGGATGGCATCAGCAAGACAGGGAAATGCATGTCTTTATATATGCTCAATTAGCACTGGAAACTACTAACACAGGGCCAGATTGTGGTGCTAATACTCACAGATGGAGTAAGATATTGCGGAAATACACTGCCAAAATGGCTGAGGCTGCAGGCACTCTCCTTAGAAGGGAAGACACAGCATGGGTATTCCCAGTATGATTCAGTAGTGCCTGTAGTGTGGCATGTTCTGTACATTTTAACTTCAGTGTCACTAACCATGGAAAAACAAACAATATTTCCTCATATTTCTTCCGTCTCTTCTGTCTGTTAGTGAAACTGTGCAGAGCGCTGGCATTCCTGGTATCCATCCAAAGAGAATAACATCTGGGATTCAGACTTCTGAGCTCCCTTGTTACTCTTTCATGGGTATTTCTGCGAAAATGAGAATTTAAAAAAAAACAATTAAACACACAACCCTGAACACCAGATCAGAGCAAATGTCACATGACTCTTTGACAAGCATTCAAAAGAGTATTCTGCTTACTGGTGTTCTCTTCATAGTTAATATGTGTGGTTATCTACCGGTGCACAAATGATACGTGAAGATAAATGTTCCTATAGAAAAGGGAATATCGGGAATATCATAACCCCTTAGTAAGCTTTTAATGGTACCAATATGCTACTAGTTTTCTAGAATAAGCAAGATAAGCAAGACCCTGTGGGTCATGCCCAAAGAAATGTGAGACTTTCACCAGATTGGAAATAAATTCTTCCAGAGGACAAGGTCTAACTATAAGCTTCCTTCAAGAGACTGCAATAATGGCATTCAAAATGATGCTGACATCAGCCCAGTGGATCTTGTCACCACTGAAAGAGCAAATAGTTACCTTTTAATTCAAATGCTGCAAGATAGCCTGGAGCTAAATAATACATTTTTGTTAGTAATTATTTAGCATGATCCCAATCTACAAAATAAAGTCACCTATGACTTATCTTTTGTAGAATGTCTTACTTAAGAGGTATATAGGAAATCAGGAAGGGAAGTGATTGCACAAAGATGCTCTGTTTGCATTGTTTCAACTGTTAACAGCATCAGAAGCTTTTAAATAAAAATGAAATATAAATAAGTTACAGATTTTAAACTTTAAGGACTCCTGCATGCAGTATTTAACAATATTGCAGCAGAGATATTACCTTCTTACGTGAAGAAGAATGTATGAATATGAAAGCAAATTCCTCAGTTCTTACGTATGGAACTGCTGTGTAGAGATGCTTTATAGGTACTCTGGAGGTCTGTAGGCAGTGATTTGAGCTGTGTTGTTAGTGCTAAACTGTGTTCTCAGAACTAGTGTTCTTCTGGAGGCGCAGGACGTTGCTGGGAGGGGCTCGGAGTGCAACTGATGCCTGGCCCTGGTCAATCCTCATATAGTCCTTGGTGAACTACTGACTCAGCTGCTGTTGGCAAAATGGCAGTCTGCTGGAGCGTGGAAGACAGTGTAGTGTTGCTTCAGCAAAACCTGAAAATGGCTGTACTGTCTAGCAAAGAGTAATGTAGAAACTGCAGAGCCTGTTCAGTTTGTCTAGAGTCAGACTTGCTATATATCTTAACGACTGGGGGCAAACCACATTATATTCCTTTCACAAAGTTTGATTTTTCAATGGATAGTGCCATTCTGGTTTTACCACATTGTGATTTTTACTTTATTCTTACAACTCAGTAGTTTGATTTCTGCAAGCTAGTTCTGCACTGTGATATCTCCTGTTGTCCCAGTGTCACAGTCCCACATTGCCCTGCATTTGATTCCCCAGTAAGCATTAAACAAAATACTACAAGGCTGCTTTTTATCAGGCACCCTTCTCTGACACTGACTTCTACTGTTTGGAAAGAAGCTCCTCAATCTGGTTTGTGATAGATTTTGCATAATACTATGAGGGCAGCTTTGAAATTTGTCTATTATTTTATAGTGTAGGCTCACAGCATCAGAGGTGGGTGTTGGTGGTATGGTAGTAGGGGTTGAACCTTCCCACCAATATTCAGCTACATTTTGTTGCTGTGTGGCAGATTGCAGCAGAGGGGCAGTCTCTCAGAATGGTGTCCGACATGAAAGAGCATATGAGGCAAAGGTGAGGAACTGAATCCCTCCATGCAGAAGTGGCACCCACTGATATTCATCAGTGCTTGCTGGAGTTTTATGGAGACCAAACAGTGGATGTGAGGCAGTGGGTGGTGGAACACTGTGAAACAGTCAGTGGGCGTGGTGACCTCAGCATACAGGCTCTTGTTCATTGCTGGCCACAGTGCATAGTTAATAGTGATGACTATGTTGAAAAAAAATAGCGTTTTGTAGCTGAGAATTTGCTCTATCAGATAGTGTTATTGTGCTCTTTGTATCTGTTGCCATTTCTATGGAAATAAATAAAAGGCATTACTTTCAGAGTGACCTATGTAATTTTTCAATTGCATTTAGCTTTCAGGCAAAAGAAAAAGTGACATTTAAACAAACATTGCAGGCTTTGTTTAAACAGATGGGCAGAGAAAGAAGAGAAAGAACAGTCCTCTGGGTTAGCTGGAGGGGTAGATCTTAGCTCTCTGAGGGCAGGCAATAAATTAAATCTGGGGCTGACAACATCTTGCTGTTAAACCCCATCAGGTTCCTCCCTGTCCAACTCTCCAGTCTGTCCCAGTCTTGTTGTTCATGTTCATTGTTGGTAATGAAGGAGCTGAACAAAGAGGCAAAGTGGGAATATGTAAAGCTCTGATTATCATTGAGAGCTGCTGAAACTGCTGTGGTCACTGCAGCTCCTCCTCAGTGCATGCTGGAGTGCCTTTGTATGCCTTGCTGCTGCCTTATCCTCCTGAGACATGAATCAGCCCAGAGACTGCTCCCTCATAGCACATGCTGGCCAAGGACAAGATATACGGCAGCTTCAAAAGACCTTCACAGTTTGTTGGTGCACTGCTGATGTATACATGTACTGTTTCAGCAGGAAGATTTGCCTTTCTGGTGCAAAGTGCTGATACCAAGGTACTCGGCTGTGCTCCTGTCTCAGCTATCTTGTGGCAGAGCCGTTGTCCTTTCTCAGCTCTTCCACACACCTGCTAGAGGAGTAGGGTCTCTCATTCCTGCTGGCTTTCAGCATCTTTACAGAGAGCTGAGTGTACTCATTGTGTGTAGATAAATGGGGGGACTAGTTATGTTGGGTTTTTTTTTTTTTTTGGTGGAGAAAATGAGAAAAGTGGAAAGCCCAAGACACTTCACCAGTAGAAAAAGATACGTGGATAAATCTGCTGACAATGTCCATTTCTTTTTGATGCCACAGGTTTTAGTGATTACAGGCCAGGACAGAAGGAATAGGATGCTGTGTGCTTGGATAGGTCCTTTTAGGCTAATAGGTATATAGCAGAGGCTCTATTGATTTGTATCCTTACAGAGCTATGTGAAAGTCTGGGAGTTCATTACACAGCCCAGTCTAAAGCTGCAGGAATTTGTGCCTGAGGCAGCTGCCTGTGATAATTTCTCTCCGAATCAAGTCCTATCTATTTAAAGAGAAATCACATTGACAGTGGTTTTTCTGAGACAAAAGACAGCATTTTTTATAGTAGACTGCTCTGTATCTATTCAGAGTGAATGTCATAGGTCCCACCACTTCTGTCCTCTTCAGCAATCAGGCTGCCTTGTTATGACCAAGCAGATAGTTCTTGGATTTGAAGCAAAGCCTATATGAATATTTTCTACACTGCCTGTTTCCAGTGTATGGTATATACTCTTTCTCTAGGAAACCTTTTTTTTTTTTTTTTTTTTTTTGTTCTTCGGTGCCTAACAATGTAATGTTGGCTGCTCTGTTCTCCTCTGGGAGAGGTGATGAGAATGCTTTCATTTTTTTAAGGGAAAAGCAGATGTAGACAAGGATGGCAGCCAGTACAAATGCTTCGTTTGATTACCATAATTTTTATTGGCAATGCTTAAAATATGTGCAAGATAATGCTTTTGTGCTTTTTGTGTTTAAAACTTTTAAAGCTGAGTTTTATTTGGAGTAGATTTTATACTGAGGAGAGGGATGATTGTTAATGTGCATTTACTAATTTCTAGTGAAGTGAAGAGCAGAATTAAAACATTCTGTTTATTGTGATAAGTGAATGAAAATGAGGTTCTAAAGGTTGCCAAGTTGAATATTTTGATTTTAAATATTAATTTGGAGTGGCTCATTGTGTATCTGAGGGAGATGGTAGATTCAACCACAAATTGAATGCAGTCCTGAACTGTGAATCAAAGTAATTAGATTATTAACATTTGCTATTAAAATAGATACCATTCTATTCAGCTGCATGCATGCTTAAGATGACCCATTAGCAAGCAGGCAGACCTCAAATTTCTCCTGGGAGTTTCTGAAAAGAGCTGACATTTTAACACAGAGGAAAGCAGAAGCGCTGCACAGCTCAGGCAACTGTATCATTACAGCAATTAAAGACTTATTCTAATTGGCTAGTCTGATTTGACTTGCCTTTTCAAGAGAGCCCTAGTTGAGGAATAAGGGAGGTTGGTAGTCCCTAGGCTGTGACCCTTAGCACAGAGGGGGCAACCTGGAGCTGTTCTCTGCATCATGGGGAAGAAGGTAGCCATGTAGGTAAAAACTGGCAGAGCCTGAGGGCTGTGTTATCGTTGCTTCACCAGTCTGTCAAGAACTTAGGGGCAAGGCAATTTTTTGCATTAGAAACAACTTAACCTTCCCACTGAACGAAGATGAAAAACATTTCATTTTGCTTTCCTCTTTTGTTGTGAGGCTGTGTGCTATCACTGATGTGGTAATGTGAACTTAGTGATGCTGGGCAATTACAGAATAGAGTATTTTGGTCATCAGTCTGATTGTTACCAAAAACCAAGAAGATGTGAAAGTGGGTGTTCTTTTTATGGATAAATTATACAGTGATAAAGGTTTCCTTGCATGGAATACATGGAATTTATTGCTTTATATATTTTGACTGCTTCTTATATTGTAACTGCTTAATACTCTGAGATAGGCTTCAATTCATAGACTAATACTTTTATTTATTTTCTTTCTTTTTTTTCTCCCCTCAGTTGGCATGTTACTGGATTACTATCTAAACATGTACTTCTAAACTACATTATCTGGGGAGAAGCATGTTTCTTCTAATCAATTACCTTCCTGCATGCTATAATGACATCACAATTAAAGCAAATGAATTGTATAAGATTTCATTATTTAGTAAATAATGATGCTATATCATTAAGGTTGTCTAGCACCGAAGGTGTTAAACTTCTTTAAAGAATTCTGGAAAATAGATAGGAGTGGCTAACATAATTGTGAATGGTACCCATGTCACTCTGCTATAAGCCAAGGGCCCTCCAAAAACAAAACAAAACCATAAAAAACAATCTTCTGTGTATTGGCCTTTTCCCAAGCTTTTCCTTTGAGTGGCTTTGGTTAGCCTTCTGCATTTAGGTTGCAAGTAACTGAATGGAAGCCCTCAGAAGTCAACACAGGATGTAGAAAAATGACACTTGTCACATGTTATACGAAGGCTATATTTGGCAGAGTAGTGGCCAGTTGCCTTCTCTGGTTCATAGAATCACAGAATCATAGAATTGCTCAGGTTGGAAAAGACCTTAAAGATTATCAAGTCCAACCACAACCTAACCATACTACCCTAATTCTAACAATTCTCCGCTAAATCATGTCCCTGAGCATCACATCCAAACAGTTTTTAAACACATTCAGGGATGGTAGCTCAACCACCTTTCTGGGGAGCCTATTCCAGTGCATAACCACCCCTTCTGTAAAGAAGTGATATCCAACCTAGACTTACACTGGCCAACTTGAGGCCATTTCCCCTTGTCCTGTCACC
>PPHD01009106.1:1392-21016 GCA_002909625.1 Bambusicola thoracicus
TGATGGGTAATGCCAGCAGCCACTCTCACCTTTTCCTTACAGGGAGCACTTCTTGGTTTTTATCCACCTGAGAAATTCTCCCATCGATGTTATAGCAATTCTGAAAGGGAATATAACATTCTACAGGTTACCGATAAAATGAAGCCGTACGGTTCACCCCACCGACCTTGCAGTTCCCACACTGTGAGATGTAAAAACATTCTGCAGGTCATTTCATTGTTGGTCTCTTGTTCCAGTCCTTGGGGGTTCATTGCAAAAATGCCCATCCCTTATTCTCATCCCCCACATTCCTTCCGTGGTCCAAATTTGTCCAAGAAATCACTTGTCAGGTTTGTCAGGCTCTCTGAGGCTTTCGTACATATTTTCTCAGAGAAGTCAAGGAGACAAGCACTGCTGAAGGAGGCAAGGCCACAGGTTTAAGCACAGCACAGATATCTTCTGAGCGTGGATGTTTCCATACTCAGAGGAAAGAAGTGTCACTGTGTCCCGGGACTGCCTGCCAAGTGTGTGGCAGGGCTTCCTAACCCCATGTATCACCTCCATCTCGTTCCTTCATAGTAAAGAAGGAAAGAGAACAAGGGCTCACAGCAACTACAGAACAGGTCCAGCTCACCAGAGCCCCTCCTGACACAAAGCCCTCACTGCTCTTCTCCCGCCTCCATTCTTCACACTGCTGCTCCTGCAGGAGGGGGTCCCTGCTCTATCTGCTGCTCCCTGGCACAAGGGGTCATCTGCTCACCATCTTCTGTGAGTCACCGTTCCAGAAAATTAGAGCAACCTTTCTTGCACAGATCTAACAGCCAAAGGGATGGAGGGCGCAGCTGAAACGTGACACAGAGACATTCCCCAGTGAACAGAAGTGCCTCCTGGCACCATGCTTACAGCTGGCTTTCAGTTGACTGACTTATCAGATTGTGTTTAACAGCAAAAATGGTATTTGCGGTAGTCAGGCTGTTTCTGTAGCTACTGTTGTAGCAGAAGTTTGCATGTGATACTGCTTGAATGAATACAAAGATTAAATTCAACTCAAATTCAGCTAAAGCTGTGGGTGAAGACTAAAAGCCATCATTGCTGAAAACACAGCCCGCCAGGTCTTTGGAAACATTACGGCCAGAAACTCAGGAGTCACCTCGTGCAGTGTAATTTCACAGCATCCCCGAACAGCTGGGATTGGCAGAGCCCTCTGTGTTCATCTGCTCCAACCCCTGCCCAGCAGGGACTCCCAGAGCAGGGTGCTCAGACCCATGTCCATGTGACGTCTGAAGATCTCCAAGGAGGAGTCATTGCAGCCTCTCTAGGCAGCTTCTGCCAGTGCCCCAGTCCCTTGGTCATCTTGGTGGCCTTTCACTGGTCTTTCTCTGGTGTGTTCATGTCTCTCTTGTACTGGGGGCTCAGACCTGAACACAGTACACCATTTCTCTGCAAGGTTATTTATCTAATATTTTTCTCCAGTCTGTCTTCTTTTTCTCTTTTTTTAACACTAATTCAACTCCTCCACTCTTACTTGCCTTTATCACAGCTTTACTGCTCTGTAAAGAGTGGATGATAATGAGGTTCTTAACAAATACGATGGATGGGGACCTGGGTAATGTGATCTAGTACTTGATCTACTGGCTGGCAACCCAGCCTGTGGCAGGAGAGCTGGAATGTGATGATCCTTGTGGTCCTTCCAACCCAAGCCATTCTGTGATCTGGAATTTTATTGGAGGTTAATATGGTTACATCTTTGAACCATTCTCCACAGGATTTCTATGATTCTGCCAAAATGCTTCATTAATAACATTGGTCAAGATCGACCACAAATAACTCAAAGTCATTTATGATGAGAAGCTTGGATAGTGCAAGGCTAAATTGCCAAAAATAGTATTTGATACTATTATATTACAAAAGCTCCTGGCAGCATTCTGCTGCCGTAAAATCAGCACGGCTTTGGTGGGCTTGAGAAATGTCTTTCATTAGCTGCATGTTTTCGAGTAAGTTTGCCATTTGGCTTTTCTTTATACATCTTTGCTAGTTAAATACCACTGTGCTTTACTCTGAGCACACACATCCGCTCGTCCCACCTGTTGAGCTATGAGTTGGCCCAGCGGAGGCCCAGCCAGCAGTGGCAGCAACCTGAGTGCCAGACTTCACTCAGAGCCATGGACTGCTATAGGAGATGCTGCCAAGCTCACTCTATCTCTGTGTAATTACAGCTTTTAGTGCAGTGGGGTGTGATTAGCTCAAGCTGTAACTCATTTAGTGCACTGTAATTACAGTGCACTCAGCTCCATAGTCAGTTTTGACCTAGAAAGGATGCATTTCTGGGGTTATTTTTAACAAACTGTCAGCAGTGCTCATAGGTACTGCCAAACCTCACAACAAAAACATTTGCATTTCGACAGGCACTTGACAGTCTTGATAGTGGATGCCAACGTCAAATGTGTTTGGATATCCCTGAGTATTCCACTTTTGTGTGCCTTTACCTGTCATTTCAAGACTGTCTCTCCTTTCAGAAAGAGATTCCCAGTGAGACAAACCTCAGATAAGTACTCTGTTGGACCACAGTCACTGCAAAGGGTTCTACTTTAATAAATTGTATATGAAAGAGTGATTTTATTTAACTCTGGCATTGAAGACCCCTGCCAATTTTTTGATCAGAGTTATCAAAGATAAACACACAGTAAGTGCTGGAGTATGGAAAGAAGACAAACTATGGGAGCTGCGTGTGGGAAAAGTCTCATCTCGTGTGGGGAGCTCTGCCTTACTGCAATGAGGCCAACAGGTGCTTCATGGCTGCCCTCAAACACAGCTTCTGCCAAAAAAAATTACGTTACTTTCCTACTATAGGTCTGTATAAAAGAAATAGCACCAAAGCCACCCTCCAAGGACTGTCCTCATTTGTTTATTTATTGTAGTGCATTTTTAAAATATTATTTATTACATATTTCAATGAACGTTAATGCGCAAACGTTACCACTGTGTAGGACAGCTGCCAGTTTACCACGTTTACATTGTGGTAATGGTTTGGTGATGCAGAACCCCCCGTGCCAGTCACACGGAAGGATCTCTCCTATATTTTTCTGTGCTAAAACATTTCACCTTTGCTGCCATCAAAAAATCTCCTGTCCATTAAAGAAGTGGCACTGAAAATCAGCTTTACTGGAGGTGACCTTACTGTAGCTGGATGCTCACGGCTGGTGGGGCAGTGGGAGAGCTCAGGTGCATGCCCAGTTTTCTTGCAGAGTGATGCAAGGATGAGCAGCTTGCCCTGGAGGCAGCAAGCAGACCTTTCCTATCAGTAAGCAAACCGTGCTCCTTGGTGTGCCAGGTTGAGCCCCCTAAGTGCTCTGAAGTAATTCTCCCACTGCTTATGCTGGATCTGTTGGTCCAGAGGTGTGCAGAAACCTCTCTGCAGCACAGTGGAGGTGCCTGGCATGTTAGCAGAGCACTGCCTGCACCAGGCCATGTCTGTCTTAACCCAAGGTTGCAAAGCCAAGCTGCTGTGCTTTCCTGCACAAAGAAATCAAAAGTCTGCTGTCAGGCAGCCTGCCAGGGAGCCTGAAATGCAAGCCAATGACCTCCAGAGCTCCTCTTCAAGCTGTGTGTGCTTCTGCATGCTGAGCTGCCTCTCCAGCTAACCAACAGCATCAGTGCTGATAACTGCAGCGGGAAACCAATGTGAGCCTGCTGCAGTGACATTACAATAGATGGAGGCTATGGGAGCGGTATTCACCTGCCATCCACCAGCATAAACAGTGTGGCTACTGTTTGTATATCATTATGTCACTATTACACGTTCCAAAGAGCCTTCCTTCTAATCAAAGCTTGTCCCACTCTAGCCCAGCACTTGCTGTTTGAGATGTTTCCTGAAGAAGATGCCAAGTAGGTTTCCTGCGGTTTAATGTGCACATCATCAGAAGCTCAAATGTGCCTCTGTTTGTCGTGCTGAGAAATGCTGTGAGCAGTCAGAACAAAGAAAAATTAGACTTTGGAATCCTTATTGCAGGATGGACTCGATTCAAGGTAAAAATACATTAATTCCTCCTTTCTGTAGTTCCCTTTATTCTTACGCTGTCACTTCCCTATATGCTACTACTTCACAAATTCAGTTTCTAAAGCCAGGACAGAAAACTCTGATTACAGCACCATGAAACACGCATGGCTGATTTTATTACTAGAGGTCCCACTGAAATGAATGAATAACTAAATAGAGAAAGTGCTATTCCTCCCAAGAAAAGAACAGAACGAGTCTAGGTATTAAGACACCAATGTGTGTTAATTCAGACCATGTCACCCATTAGGTGCCATTTCAATGACTTTCCATTGACTTTCAATGACAGATGTACTCTTCAAAGAAAAAGTATTTAAGTATGAGCTGTATCTTGGTACAAGGTGATATACTGAAGTCAGCAGAAGTTTATTGGAGTGAGGTCAGCTTCTCAAATGTTTCCAGCACTTCTAGAAATGTGGTTTCCGCAGTTGAGCTGCTGGGGTGACAGACTGGGACTTACACAGCTGCACTCAGGCCTCTCTTCTGAAAGGGCTGCCCTGAGTAAATGAAGTCTTCTCTAGAAGTGCTCACAGATCTGTCTGCTAGGGCACTGACAGCAAAACGAAACAAATAGAAAAGATGATTAAAAAGAGTCTCTCAGTTTTCTTGTTAGAGCTGAATCAGCAAGCATGCAGCAAAGATGAAGAAACCCAAGGCAGGGAACTGGAAAACAAGAGAAAATATGAACCTGTATGCAGTGAAAAGAGGACTTGATTTGAATGACACGAAGACAGGAACTCATTCCCTACCCCATCTTTCTCTCCTTTTCTCTGTCCCCAGAATGCTGAATTTTCATCTATGCTGTGTTCCTCCTAATGAGTAAGAGGAGGGTACCCAAAAGTCGGGTTAGGTGTGAGAAAAGGGAACCTGTCCTGGCATTAGGAGAGAGCCAGGATTTCAGGAACACCCCCTGCAGTGTGTAAACTGGTGGCTGTCTTTCCTTCAGCCCATCTTCTTAGCACACAGCCTTTTCCTTATTCCGTTTCAGAATTTCCAGCTCCCCATGCTGAGGGCACATGTTCCTTACTTCAGGCATGGATTTGAAGAGCTGCCTCCAATAATTGCGTTTTGTGGATCGAAAGTCTTTGAAGTAAAAAGAAATGCATAAAAATGACAGACTACTTAGTTATGAAAATATCAGGAGCCATAATAGAAGCAACTTTCATCCTCTTTGGCCATCCTGCCATACGTGACACCGCACAGAGGCCTTCATAACATGTAACTGATGAAAGCAACTCTTGCCCACGTGAGAACAGAGAACTGTCTCAGACCACTGCAGACTGACTACTGTATTTCCTGCAATCGTTTTTGTTTGAGTGATAAGAATTTTCTCCTAATAAGGGAGGTGAGTGCCTCGTGCATCTGCCCTCATGCAAATTGCCTTCTCTTTGTCACTTCTCTGGAATTCATTCCAGCTCCTCACTCAGCTTCCACTGACTTGAGTAATGAGCAGTCTTACTCAGCATCTTGCCTGCTCTCTGCCTTGAGTTTTGCTTTTTAATGAGCTGAGAGGGTCAGACGATTAGCATGAAACTGCTCCAGTTGCTGCTGTGACTATCCATACTTTCAAACAACAGTACTTCACTGGTGCCAATTACAGATGTTCTCCTAGTTTTCTCTTACTTGCCACAGACAGTATCCCTCTACCTGCTGACTTCACAGAAGGCTCCTGTGAATCTCTCTCTCTCTTCCCCCAGCAGTTCTGACCCAATCATGCACTCTTTCCCAGAAAGAGTCAAACACCCCCATCACATCAGCTAATCACTCCCCAACTTCCTTCACTGCGTCATTAAGTCATCCTTGCTCCCTGTCACATGCAGGACTCAACCCAGGCACTTGCTTCCCTTGCTCTGCTCCGGAGAAGGGCAGGCGCACATGGCATGGATGCTGCCCTCTGTCTGCAGAGAAGAAAGGCTTTAGCCCTGGGCTCAAAAAGTTGACATAACAGAGAGAATAGGGGATAAGAACCTCTCCCACACCCCAGATAAAGACTTAATTTCAAATATGAGGCAACAAAAAGACTAAAAAGCACAGGCCTTTTAGTTAGACTACAACTTGAAGTGTCTTCTAAATTGGCTTTCCTTTTTTAAGTCTTTTGTCTGTCTACAGAAACACCCCCAAATTCAGAACGGGTTAAAAGAAACAAATCTGTAGACCATATTAAGTCATTCATTGATTTTTCTGTACTTATACTACAATCTTCTGGGCATATCGGTTTTAGTCTTGTATCTGCACTTGAATACATGATACCTTTCCTTACTCACATCAGTGGTGTAACTGAACTATCCATCAGTGTCACATTTGCTTATGGATCTGGTTATCACTCAGCCAAATGTGCTCCAGGGGAGCGTCCTTTTGGCAGATACAGCTTTCCTTTACTGACTGTGCCTTGGCAAAAACTTGCTGCTAATTTAGCAATAATTGTTCCTTTCAGGCATACGTGTCTCTAGTTTATCTTTCCACAGTATCACATCTTTCTTAATCCTTGAAACCTATGTATAACTGAATATGCACACGTAGATTTGGAAATAATAGACTAAAGGCACTTTCTCTCTTTAGAGAGTAGAATAACCACTGCATTCAGGAGATGCTGATGATTTAAGCTGGTTTCTGCGGTAGATGGAACATGGTAGATGCTTAGAGTTGATGCAAAATGTTTAATGCCAAGTAAAATATATGGTCATAATAGAACCCAAACAAGAAAAAAGAAAGAAAACAAAGTGAGATACTGATGAAGGTGTAGGGGGCTGGACAGCACAGAACTGGCAATATTAAACAAACACAACTTCCTCTGACGGAGTAATGTAGTCTTTAGTTTCCAGACAAGGAGAAAATATTACTAGAGGATGGTGCTGCCAGACCTTAGCAAATCTGGGTCTATTGTTTGGTTAAGCCTGGAGAGGTCGCTAAGGGATCTGCCAAGAGCACTATGTTGCTCTTTATTAAATTGAATAGTGTACACAAACTCTTGTTTTATCTGTACTGGATATCCAGAGATTAATATCAGATCTCAGCCTTGTAGTTGTCATTGTAAAGCCTTTCCTCCAGAAATCAAAGAGCCTCAGAGTCACTCATGGGTGAGACCTGACAGTATTCCTCTGGCAGGGGGAATGAAGGAAAGGTGATGTGCAGAAGCAACAGTGAGCAGGACCACTCTGAGCACCTGCTTTCACTGCAAGGTGTGGTGGATCTGCACGTTCATTTGCCGTTTCTCACAGAGGCCTTTTATCAGCAGCAAACAAAACACAGCAGCTGCAGGAAAAGGTGCCATGCTCTGATATCCTTTCACAACAGGAACACTGCTGCTTTTGAAACCTCACTCTTGACCTTGGGCTGTATTGCTCCATCTCTATTCTCTGCTGTATGGGACAACGTTGGATTCCCTGTGTCCAAAGGCACAAACAGCTGAGCCTGGCACAAGGAACAAAGCCTGAGCAGAAGGCTATCTCACATGTAAGTTAACCACATGAACAGTACTGTTTTGTCAAGTCAATAGCAGAACCTCATTTTTCTTCCACATTTTCCGCATAGGCACAATTAGCTCAGATGCCCACTTTTCAGAGAATATGTATTGGAGAATGCGGGGGCTCTATTCAGCTTGACTTTGTCTCCAGTTGAACCAGTGGGCTAGCAGCAAGGATGAATCTTCTTGTTGTCTGAAACTGGGTACAACAGAGTGCCAAATCAGATCATTACATGCTAGAGTCCATTTTCACTTCTCTCTTTGTTCTTCCCTTTTCATTCTCCGCTTCCCCCTCCATCTGAGCAGTTAATTTTGTTTAGCCTTTCTGCAAAGAGCTCTACACAGAAAGAGTAATGAAACTACCAGTACCCTGTTAATTATACTCCCCTCCCTTGTTCATCGTGCCTGGAGCACTCTGAAGTGAAGGGAGAAATCTGATGATTTTATTGATGACTGAACATTACCGGTTCCTCTGCATTGTTAACACTATAAAAGAAATCATGGGCATAACTGTCCTACAATTAATGTGGGAAGCTGGAGGGCAAATTCTTCTAGAAAGAACAGTTGTAAGAGAGAAGATACTTATGTAGTACACTCATGTAGGTGTGTAGGAGTTTGCTGTTTCTGGTTGTAAAGCAGGTCTGTTAAGGGCTCATGAGAGCACTTGTCATCTTTGTGTTTATTTTTACTAGCCCTGACCGGTCTTATATTTTAAATTACTTTCTTATTCCCTGCTCCCTGCTCTGCCTCTCAGCATCCAGATGCCTTGAGCAACGTCTTTACAGCTCTAATTTCTTGCTATTCTGATTTCTGTTTCTCATATCCCCTACTCTTTAATTTCCATTACTGTTCTGTTACAATTATTAGGAATTTTGCTTCCTTCCCATTTTAAAAGTGCTTTTGGTCTTTCGTTGTGACACAATTACAGCTACTTTCCCTTAGGAAAATCTGTTTTCCAGCATTCCAGTCTCTTCTCATAGCACCTGAAAGAGTGAGATAAATTCCTTATCTTTTTCCATCACTAGAATGTGTTGGCCTTCATCCCATGGCTCCAGTCTTCGTTCTCAGTGCTGCCCTTTTTCACTCCTCTCTGCCACCTCCTCATAACTCCTGGCTGTTCTCCCATTCTTGTCCTGCTGCTGGGATTGCTTCAGGAGAAGGAACACAGGAAATCCCTGTGGGACAGGCTTGTTGCTCTCGGCCCTGGTGTCAAGTACCACAAAGCCTGCATCAACCAGAAGCAGCTGCTGCAGGGCTCTTAGTCCCTGTGCTGCAGCTTGGGCAACATATGTGCTTGCCGCGGATCACATTTCCTGGGAATACGGGTACCAAGCTCTGACAAGTCTTTATGGAGCACATATTAGCTGAGCTATCACAGAGATTTATAACCTTTTCAAAATGGGCTATTGTCAGGAGACATGAGAATGGCACATTTCTGACATGAGGTCATCCCCCTGCCAAGTATCAACTTCCATCTCTAAAGCAGGAAGGCACTAGAGAACTTTTTATTTTTAGTATGGACCAAAAACATATTTTCCATTATTCTTGTTCTCAGAAATGTGTCTTGCTGATTTCTAAAGTACTGTTGAAATTGCTTACATATTTGTGCTGCTTTGACAACAGAGGTATGTAACTGGCTACTTATGACCTCCCCAGATCTTTAGGCAGCATACAACTGGTCTCTGTGCTCCAATCTGGCCACACTAAGTGCTCTGCCAGCATTGCTTGTCCCTGGCTCGCTTATATTAGTTTCTTGAGGCTTTGCCAACCCACCTAATATAAGCTGCTATAAGCTGCTCGTGGACATGGAAACCATGCTCAGGAAGATGGAAGTGACCCCTTTGGAGCTCTCAGTGCTTTCTGTGCATTGCTGTAGATGATATCTGCCATGTTTTGTGGTCACCAGGCTACACCAGGGTCAGACTGTCCCCGGTGACACCAGCAGTATCCAAGTTTTTCTTTCACTGAGGCCTAAAACAGCAGAGAGACTTCAGTGAGGAAGTATCCCTGCGCACAACGGTGAGCTGTTCCTGTGAATATCAGCAAGCATGATGGAGACAAGGCCCAGGAGACAGCAGATCTCAGCAGGACCTGTCTGGGAACCTCATCCTGCACACAGCAGGCACTCATAGGACACATGCAAAAGGCAAAGATAAAGGCTCTGTCTGAGTCCACTTTTCCAACAGGACGGTCTCCAGGCCTGCAGTACCTCCCTGCTGTCTTCATCCTCAACCTGTCTCTCACAGCTTTGTGGAGAGCGCTATTGCAGTCACCAGAGAGGCAGAAGGACAGCAGGCCCAGAGCAGCACTGGCACCAGCACTCGATGAGGCAGCCAGGATGGGAGGGAGCTTCTGTCTGCCTGGCAGGGGTGGCATGGAAGCCTCCAGGCCTCACTGGTGCTGGTTGCTGCTGTTCTGAGCTCAGGGAGGTAGAGAACAGGCTAACCAGGTTGTTAGTGCTTGACAAGGGAGGTTCCTGAGATCACAGTGAAGGAGTGGGTTATTTCTCCAAGTGACATGAAATCAACCGGTGGTGGCAACAGCTGTGTCACCAGAGCACAAGTTTCATCACACAGTTTCAGTTCTGCTCTGTTAAGTAAATGCTTCTATTTCTTCCCCTTTTTGGTTCCTGAAACAGGGGAGAGGTATCTCCACCTCCATTTATCCTTCTTTTCTTTCTACCAGTAGACTTTATAGTCTTCTCACTCAGTCTCTCTCCTCAGAAACACACTCCCTGATGCCTTCCCATCTTCTCGTCACAGTCCCATAAAATCTCATCATTAGGAAATAACTGGTTGGTGGTTTAGTGACATACCTTAGTACTGAGGGAAAATAAAAGTGAGCACTCAAATTGTTCTTTCTATGCGTGGCCAACAACTTTTCGATGAAATCTGGATCAGTAAATCCAGCTGTGGCAGAGAAAAACTGAAAGAGAAGAATGACAGCTTCCTCCAGCACCCCATCACCTGGCTGGCATAGGCCTTGGGAAGTGAAGCACTGAGGGAAGGAGTGCCTGGATGGAAACCATACGCTACCAAAGTGAATCTGTGGCTAAGAGAAATCAATTCAGTATATCAGGGCAGAGCAAAGGTCACAGAATCAATAGATATTATTTCTTTTTAGAGATATTCTTCCCAAGTCAATCCCTCTGATAGCTCTGGGAGCTCTTTCCTTCTTCCTACCTCCAGCTGTATCCCCAGATACAAAGAGACACCCCCCCAGTTCCTCATTCCCCTGCTTCTTGTAGAGCACGGTCGTGCTTGCAGCTGTTGGGCCTAGCAGCAGAGGGGTCAGAGAGCTATCCCACCAGTGGGTTCTGCCCAGAGGACACAGCAAATCCACTTTCACCCTTTCTCCTCCTGGTGAAGAGCATTAGATTGGTTTCTATTTGTTGGGTTAGCTGCTCTGGCCAGAAAGGAGATGCAAGCAGACCGAAGGCTCTGCCCTCTGCAGAGGTGGAGGCAATCACATTAACAGCTCTGGGTGTGCAAGCGTCAGGTCACGGCAGTGTCCTTCAGATCATACGTGAGCTTCACACTTCCCAGCACAGTCAGTATATGGCTTCAGTCACAGACCAGCTCTGCATCTAACCCTATCTGCTGGGCTCTGAAGCTGTTAACTCCTGCTGCCTGCCAGCTCCCATCAACACCAGCACACAGCAGAAGGATCCAAATGTTGCCCTTGCTGTTGGGGAAAGCAGCAAAATCTTCTGGGGCACATTATTGCTGCTGTAGGTGCAGAGGCAACAGATGGAAAATAGGTTTAGAAGCTCTGAGGACGTCCGTGATGCTCCAGGGATTGTAGATAGCTGCAAATGTTTGCAGTAAAAGCTGCAGGAAAATTATTCAGGGTCTCTTTACCTTCCTAGAGCTGACAGAGTGACTTGGCCACCTCCTACGCATTACCATTGGCAGATGGTTGAATATCTATCCACTCAGAAGTTGTTAATATAGGGAAGAGTATGGCAAACCCCAAATTCTGTTAATTTGCAAATTTTAAGCATGTACGAAAGATACAGAGTAAGGCTCAGCCAGAAACAAGAGCACGAATAACACCTCCACATCCACAGAGATGAATTAGCTCTTCCTTACCCTCACCACATATGGCTCAGTAGAAAAACAAGAAAAACGAGGGAGCTTTTAGCATCTCTGCTCCACTGACCTTGATTTTGAAAAGAATGCATGTGCTCATGCAGAAACCTCACCGCCTTGTTCAGCCCTCTCTGACTGCCTTCTTGAAGAGGAGGAAAACGTTCTTCAATTTCCATCTATTTTAAATTCTGCTTGCATTGAGAGAGCACAGACAGAAGCTTTGCCTTTCATTGAAGTTTCAGCAAAGCTCAGACTCAAAAGCTGAAATAGCCTTCTATCAGGCACATTTTCTTATCTGATATCCCTAAACTGCATGTCAAAGCTGGGTGGGAAGACGCTGTCTATGGGGTTTCACATATATTATGGAAAAGATGTGGCACGTAGCTTAAGCCTCAGCTACACAGACTAGTGCTAGCAGACATGCCAGGTACCTTGCACATTTCTTCCAGCAGCTTAATTTTATTATCCTAATTCCCCTCGAATTGTAGGAATCTGCAAGTCAAAAAAGGCTGGAGATGGCTTTGCAGAGATAAGGACTTGGGTGATTTTTCTTGCTGTTGCCTGACTGTAGCTGAGAAAATCCTACCATCTGCTGGAGAAAAGAAAATCTGCTCAGGTTTCCATAGCTGTAATTTCATCTTCCTGCATCTCATGTGCCCTTGTCTCATTCATGCTTTGGTTCTCCTTTTCTTTGTTTCATTATCATATGTGCACAGCAATTTGGCTGTGTCATTCTTTGTTGGTGTCTCAGATATTCACTCTACTCTTTAACTCCCGCTGCTGTTTCACAGTGAGGCAGACACAGCCTCATCTCATTTGTACTAACTAGAAGCTTTGCGTTAGGAGAAAAAGCTGACTTCAACATATTTTTATTACTTCTTGAGATATAAGGTGACTTGATCCTGTGCATTTCTGAAAAGCAGGCTTTTCGTGCTGGCTGGAACAGGTGATGGTC
Organism: Bambusicola thoracicus; assembly: GCA_002909625.1. Classification (NCBI taxonomy): domain Eukaryota; kingdom Metazoa; phylum Chordata; class Aves; order Galliformes; family Phasianidae; genus Bambusicola; species Bambusicola thoracicus. Next base: position 13,935 of record PPHD01009106.1, read on the forward strand.
ATGCTAAGCCAGGCCTGCCAGTCTGGTGCCTTAACATAGCTCATATGGTGAGAAGAAAGAGCACATAACGGCAATCCCACTTCCTACCTCAGGACATCAGATTTCTTAAACTGATTATAAAAAGCAGAAGACCAGCATATTTGCTTGGTTTAGTGCATGGTGGTCACATCCTACATTAGACATAGGGCGTGATTCTCACATGCAAGTGTACACCCATGTTTCCAAGCTTGTCTGTGCACTCTGGCTCCTGGCAGGGCTTTGATGGATGCACTGGAGCCAGATCAATGATTCTGACCCTCCCTTCTCCAGGAGTATCATCCTGACTTCTGCACCAGACCAACAGCAAGGACACAACAGGAGTGCATAGGTGGGGCTGCTGGAGTCTAACTGAGATTTGCAGTATTGTAGACATTTAGCACAGGTCCATCTGGTTTTAATGCATGTAAACCTCCTTGGTGTTTCCTCTTAGGTAGAGCTAACTTTAGCCTTTGTGCTACAGTAACAAATCCATCACTGACACTCTACAGAGAAGCTTTTCCTCTATTCCCCCTCAGTTTCACAACTCAGTGAAATAATATGTAACATAGCATAGAATCACAGAATCGTAGAATCGTAGAATGGTTTGGGTTGGAAGAGACCTTTAAGACCATCTGGTTCCAACCCCTTGCTATAGGCAAGGATACCTCCCTCTAGACCAGATTGCTCACAGCCCCATCCAGCCTGGCCTTGAATGCTTCCAGAGAGGGGCATCCACAGCCTCACTGGACAACCTGTTCCAGTGCCTCACCACCCTCATAGTAAAGAATCTCTTCCCAATATCTAGACTAAGTCTACCCTCTTCCACTTCAAAAAATATATATAATCCCAAAGTCTGACACGTATCTATTTAGACTCAGTTTTCAAATGCTATTTATAATCAACATACTGTATAAAAGCCCAACCCTTCCAGAATTCTGTAAGTCACAGGTTTAAAATATATATATATATATATTCTTCATTCTACCATGTGTAAGTAATGAAAACAAAAGAAAAGTGACCTATATTTTGAATACTTATTCTGCTTTGGGTATAGGCAGCAACAGCATCAAAAGAAACAGATGATATAAAGCCTAATAAGTAGCTGTCTGCATAATGGAACAGTAAAACAACAAGCCAGGAAGGTAGCAAAAATATCTTTGATCTTATATATTATCTACCTCTTTGAGTACATAAAATAAAATAGTAGGCTTTGCTCTGGATTCTGTGCATCTTATAATTGCAATAAAAACACCGGATGATGCGAAAGGACCCATGTGTAACAACCCCAAATCCTTTTTAAGAGAAGATGAAAACCAACAGCAGTTTGCTCCTTCCTGGACAGGCAGGGGAATATGAAGGACAAGATCAGCTCTACGGTGTATCCAAAGGCTGCATAATTTGGCAGATCGTTGAGTTCACAGGGTATTTTCTAAATAAAGGAAGTCTGAGCTGCCAGAAAGTGAGGTCTCTGGGTGAGGTTTTACATGAGGTCGCAGCATGGAGCAGTGGTTATGGGGCATACCTGGTACATAGAATCATAGAATCATAGAATTACTCAGGTTGGAAGGGACCTCAAGGATCATCATGGCAGCAGCCATCCAGCAGTCACCACAAACTTCAGCCTGACTGAAATGTATTGGGCGTTAGGCAGAACGTTCTTGCTATCAGTTTGTTCCTGCTGCTCTCGATTATAATTCTTTTGCTTCATACATCCAAAAAGGATTATAATGCTGGAATCCTGCAACGCTTAACGTTCTAGTGGAAATGGGCTCTTCTGATGTGAAGCCACACGCAGGGATGAAAAAAGTGCTAGAAAATATTTGTTTGCACCAAAATTAGTCCCTCAATATGCACCAGGTAGGCTAAACAAGAACATCATAGATTTTCTCAGGGAGTGTCAGAAAGCATCAATGTGGTAAATAAATGAAATGGTATATACCCAGTTATGGGATGCTGTTGTATGTGCAGGAGGATGTGTGAGAGATGCAGGAAAAACAAAACGAAACAAAAAAAGCCTGGAAGAATTATAACACGTAATTCTTATGATGTTTGAGTAAGGATAGAAAATTCACACTAGAATCTTGCCTGCTGAAACACCCCTATTAATTCAGCTAAACTGTGATGTGAAATGATTAATCCAGTGTAATGCTGCTCTACAGGCACCCACCTTATTTAATCAGTTGTTCTTTATCAATCTTTTCCTGAAGCTTCTTGTCCAAAGAAACAACGTAAGGATTCCTGCAGAATGGCCTGCATTGGTCTTCTCAAACTGCTTCTAAAAATGTCATCAAATTCTGTGTATGGTTAAGATTTACAATATCTCACTGGACTGTAAGTGATCAGAATAGGAAAAATGTTTCTGATGAATGCACCTATCTCAGTTCCATCATTCTGGACACAAGTTAGAGAAGAATGCATTTTTCTGCCTGTGCTCACATACCTCTGAGTGAAATAACTGTAAGCACACTGATGTTTCACTGCCAATACAGGACTTGCCGTACAGAAGTGAGAGAGGGAACGGGCTGCATTCATTTCAAAATCATAGAATGACAGAGTATCCCAAGTTGGAAGGGACTCACAAGAATCACCAAGTCTAATTCCCAGCTGCACACAGGACCCAAAATTCTACATCTGAGAGTACTGTCCAAACGTTGCTTGAATTCCTACAGGCCTGGGGCTGGGATCTCTTCACACAGCAGCATGGAGAGCTGTGAGAATGTATCTCCCATGGCCACTTCGTCCAAAAGGTACAAAGAAGTCAGAGAGTTTAATGTGAGATGAGAAGCAAGAAACAAGCCACAAAGAAACCTGTGCTGGGCTAGCAAACGGTACGTGTGCCATGCTTCACTTCAGCCTGGGTTAAGTCTGTCTGCTCACTGAGTGAGTAACAAGTTCTTATAGCACTTCTTCAGTGAGAAAAGCTCTACCATCAGAAGAACACGGGTTTCTCTAGGACCAGGAGTTAAAAAAAAAATAACAGCAGATTTTTAATGAATAACAGTGATCTGATCTCAGCAAACAACTGTGAGAGGCCAGAGCAACTCGATCTTGTCCTTCATGGAGAGATTTTTCTTGTCATGGGCTGCTCCATCAAACAAAGGAGACAAGACCGATGTGGCATCTGGCAAGCTAAGGGCCATATAGCTGAATTCCTCTTCCCCTGCCCCCACCATGTTGATCCTTGAGATACCTGGAATCTCACACTTATGCACGCAGGGCCAAACATTGCAAACACTTGTGTCAGAAGAACACACATGTGTGTGGCAGGACATGGCCTCTACACAGTGCAGTTTCAGATCAGGACTTGTGTCTGACACAGCGAAGGGGACATACCTGCTCTGGTATAAAGTAGCAGTGAGCAACAGCAAGTAAACCTTCAAGAGTCAAAACAAGGATATTTTAATAAGCTACATATTGCAGTAGTGACATTCTGACACTGGAAACCTTCATTCAGCTTCCAAATCAAGTTCAAAAGGTCAATGTCAGTAAAAAATATGTAAAGCTTTTTAATTGGGAAATATGCCCATAAGCAGAAATGAGAGTTCTCACCTGAGAGCATGCTCACCACTTCATTGGGGTCACCATTGCCCACGGGCACTGTGCTTGGCTGTGCTCCATCAAAAGATGTCCTCCTCTCACTCGCAAGCTCTTTTCCTCCCAAACCCTCAGGGTTTCTGATTCACTCTCACTTTTTTTCCTGTAGTCTTTTCTCTCTGACTACATCAGCCTGTATTGCTCTCTTTCTGCAGCTGAGCCTCTTTGAGCGCTTCCTTCACCTGACGGCTTGCAAAGCCCACAGCCAGTCTGTGTTTATTATAGTAATTATTATAGAAATCTAAGGCAGAGCCTCAAATAAAACTGCGTGAAAATACTTCCCTATTGCCAGCAACTAAGAAGCTGAAAATTATTTTCTTTCTTTCTGTTCTTTCTTTCTTTTTTCTTTTCCCTGACAGGATGTTATTTATAGTAAGCAGGCAATCTCTGGGGACTGTAAGTGACTCCAGGCCAAGCAGAATGATGGTGAAATCTGTCAGGATTTCTGTGCTTGCCATCATTCCCTCTCACTGTGAAGTGCAGAAAAATAGGGAGTGAGGATTTCTTGCCTGATACCTCAGGCTCTCAAATAGCCTGTTCTTTACCTTGACAGGAGTTTAAAATAAAACAGGCGTTCCTTTCTGCAGGGGAATCATCAGCAAAATGCTGATGCGTGTGTTTTCCTGAGGGTTGAGCTCAGTGCCTTGTGCTTTTTGGCAAAAACCACTGCAGCTTGGGATGAGTTTCCCCCCTACCTCCTAATGAGTTATAATGCCCAAGATGCAGAAAGAAACAGCAGACAGATGGAACTAGTGATTAATGCATAGTCAGGAACAGAAGATAAGTGAGAATGTTTATAGGAGCCATCTGCAAGCTTTATGCGCGGTTCCTACAGTCTATTCATTATGTCTCGATTCACACCACCAAGAGGATTCTTAGTACACAAGTGGCAGTGAGCAGAAATGTAATAATGTCAGTAGTAATGGAGATTTTAAGTTCCCTGGGAAGTGTAGTGCACCTCAGTTTTCTGTGAAAGAGGAAAGTCCTGCAGAAGATGCCCCAATATATGACTCGGACATGCTTATTGGGGCAGTTTTACCATGCTTCCAAAGGCAGGGCATTTTGGCAGCCAGTCACCAGCCTCAGAGAATGCCAGCACTCCCTCTCCAGCTGAGGGCAGATGTCGCCTCCAGCTTTGGGATCAACAAGGAAGATATCTCTGGGGCCATGTGGCACCAAGGAGGATGAAGTGTAACTACTGAGGAGGGCAGAGAGCAGCCACCATACTTAGAGCCCTGCTTCCCACCTAGGATGACTGAGTGTAACCTGAAGCAAAACAAGAGGCTGTACGGGGCAGGGAGTGCTGAGCAAAGGAAAGATGTCTCCCAAAGTGTTTGTAATGACCTTTTTCTCCCAGCACCCAAATCAGTGAGCAGAAGTTAGTGTTAAAATTCCCTGAGCGGAGTGTTTTACCAGCAGTAAAACGCAAATAAAAATCTTCAACCTAACTCCCTCACCTCCTCCCTGCAGTTCCTGGAAGTTCAAAGTTGCTCCGTGCCCTGCCTTCAGTTAATCCCAGCAATGGATGGGTTTCACTGTGTCTCACAGTGCGGTACCCTTTTCGTTTGAATTGCTCAGGTTGGAAAAGACCTTAAATTCCTTCATTCCACTTGTGTAGTCCTACCCTTCTCTGACCCTCTGTCAGGCAGGCTATCTCTTTTCCTCGCATTTGCTTTCAGGTCTCCTTTCCACAGATTTTGTCCTGTGCCTATTCGTATGCCTCCCTCTGCTGTTGCTTTACATGCTGTGCTTCACAGCTATATCACTCCCATGAAGTACTGCAGAGCTGCCAGAGCAGAGCGCGTTCTCCCATCGAAGGAGCATGGAAAGTGCTGGGGAAGGGGTGGTCTTTTTTCATTCTGCCCACAGTTACATTTCAGTGAACGCAGGGGCTGCAGTTTGCTGGAAATAATCAGCTAGGCTCAGAATCAGCATTTTTTAGTGATGAATTTCATTATTCAGTTGAGCTATTTGCTAAGTTAGAACCTTCATGGAAAAAAAAATCAGACCATGAAATTCTGGCTTTCAGCTTTCTGAATGCAGTAAGCTAGAACTTGGACCCACTCGCAACTCACTTGGCAGGGCTGGTTCAATTTCTGTGATATGGGAGGATACAGAGAGGAATCAGGTTAGAAACAGACACTGGAGAATATGTAATAAAGTGTCCCGCTGCAGAGGAGGGTTTTTTTAGCACTTGCTGAAACAAATGTTTTTAACATTTTTACTGAATATAGTCAAATTTATTCAAAACTTGAACTATAGGAATAGTATGCCGATATTGTGTAGAATTTCATAGCTCCACCTACCCTGCAGATATTCCCAGTCCTCCTTGGCATTCTTTCCATTGATTCCTCTCTGGAACTTTTATGATTAGAAATTGGCTTCTGTTATATTACCAGAAGACCATAATTCAAAGAAACACGTAAATAGATTTCAGCCTTCTTCCATCTTAGTTTCATAGAGCTAAATAAAGACTGGTAGATTTCTGTATGTCTTTCTGTTTCTGGTTGGACTTTGTTCAGGAGAAACTATTAAATACTCTGAACTTTTATAACAGCTTAATAATATTTATTCGTTTGCATTAAGGTCGTGTAACTCTCTAATTTTATATTAAGCATTTGTGAGATCACTGTACCACATAAGAAAACTAAAAAGAAGTATTACTCTGTAATTCCAACCAGAGTAAAACTAACTAGATTCTAGCTTTCAAGTTTTTGAAAAGAACTACCCATATAGGCAAACCTGTTCCTAATCAATGGCATTGCCATGTCTCCTTTAGCCCTTTTTGTGATCCCACAGGAACCACTAATACTTTTTGTAGGTTTAAAGGTAGCCTTCTATCTATTCCTTCCTTATGAAGCTTTACTCAGACTGTATTTTCATACTTTCTAAGGCATTACTAAATTTAAGATCTATCACACTGCTTTCCTAATCAGAACATTCCTTGCACAGAGGACATTAATTTGATGTGATTTGTTCTGATTTATTAATGTCAGCTATTGCTCATTACCCTATTGTCTTCCAGTGCTTACAAGTAAATAATTTATTCTTACCTCTCTCTAGAAACAGAAAGGGCACAAGATGTAATTCCTTTGGTCATCTTCTTCTCACACTCCTTTCAAAAATGGGCACTGTGACTTCCATTTTCCAAGCCTCCAGAATTTCCTTTATCCTTGATAATGCAACAAATACTAGTTCCAGCAGTGTTGTTATAACTATGAACACACTGTTGTTAATAGGAAGGCTAGTTTATTCTCTCCCTCACAGAGATCCCTATAGGGAAGATATGACACAACTTTGGGATGTTTGGGGAGATTTGAGTTACTATTACTTACTCTGTAGCTATTTTCTGCTGGAAAAAAGAAAGCAAGGAAGCAAGGGAGAAAGAGAGAAAGAGAGAAAGAGGGAAAGAAAGAAAGAGAGAAAGAGAGAAAGGGAAAGAGAGAAAGAGAGAAAGAGAAAGAAAGAAA
>PPHD01009107.1:2118-21013 GCA_002909625.1 Bambusicola thoracicus
CCCCCCCCCCCCTTAGTGTAATAATAAAAGTATGGCTGAATTTAATGGTCAGTTTCAATCATTATTGAAAAAAGCAAGCTGGATTAACCAGTTTTACATTTGCAGCATGTGGCTCTTTTCTAAGAGGTTGAACTTTAGGATGGTGATAAGTATTTAGACAAATACAAGATGCACAGTAAGCATGGTTATGTCATGTTCTGCTAAGTAGGTGAACTGCATCTGTGCACATTTATTTAAGCAATTATGTTGTTTAACGTAATTTGTCTTTACATATTATTATATGGGAAAATAATGAATGATGAGTCCATATTATTATTATATTAGATTATTAACTTTTTTTCTGTGTGATTTGTGTCAAGTCATATTTGAATGGAAATTAGAATTCAATTAAAAGCAGTATTTGCAATTTATTTGTGCTAATTATATAGAATGACCACAAGTTTCCTGACTTCCTAAATATATTGGAACAAAAAAAGGCAAGCCTTTCTAAGCAGGTTTTGCATTAAAAATGACATATTAAATGAAGGAAAAGATATATATATGTGGAGGAAATTGAACTGATTTTAGAACCTGATTTTAGAACTAATAGATCTCATCCTTTCACACCAAGTTTAATTCACTCACTGACAGAGGAAAACAAATGTTCCTGCTTTTTCAAATCCTAGTTTGTTTCTTAGTTTTGAATGACCCGGTTATTGAACAGAACAGAATTCTCTTCAGTTCACTCACTAAACTGAAACGAAGGAAATATTATCTTTTCACCTTGCAGGAGGGTAAGGTCCTCAAAAGATGGTTTATCACTTCAGAAAACTTTGGCCGCAGGTGTCTAGCCAGCCATTTCTCCGTGCTTAGCATCCCAACTTTCTTACAACTTCCATAGAGATCAGGTGCTGTTTAACTACTATATTTGCGTGACTTTTAGACATATCAAGTAGCCCTACATTCAGCAACTAGAATTATTTTTGCATACATTCGTGTTGAAAATGGTAACTGAATTTTAAACATTGACGTAATGCAAAAAAATCTGATCCCGTGCCAGAGGTGAAGGTCTGGCAGAAAGGGAGACCTATGGAATCTGTGCTTGTTTGCTGCCTTTGTCTGACACGTGGTGAGTGGTTGTCGTCATTATTTCTCACCCTGGTTAGTATTTGTTTTTCTTGGGAAAAAGGTATTTCCCAGTGAAAAGGAAACATTTTCAATACAGAACCTGGTAGCTGGTTTGGTGAGTGATCAAGATTTTAAATGATACCCGTTCCTGTTCATAGAGACCAACCATGGCACAGAAGAGCTCATAAACTTCCTAACCGGAAGAGAAGTGCATACATATTCTCATTGCAGTCAATGTTAGAAGTTGTTGATGTGTAGGTTTTTTTTTGCTCTCTTTTCTTGGGCACTGCTTTTGCCTTACTCCTCTCTGTAGATCACACTGTTGCAGTGGGCTGGTAAACGAAGTCTATTTAGTTAAAACTGCCAGGACTTAATTAAGTCCACTGTATTTGATTTCCCACAGTGCTGCCTTTCTGCTGGATAGCCTCTGGGCTAGCTAGTGGAATGGGAAAGGACTCAGTTCACAGCTATTAACCTCCATCTCCAGAACTAAGTCTGGTTCAAAGACACCTCACTTCAGGCACATATATTCCAAAAGACACAACTTCCAGCGGTATTTAAAGAGGGATCTTAACCCTTTATCTCAAAGGATTCTAGGCTCTGTAAACAGTTTCTGCTTTTAAAGTACTCCTGTTGCTAGTGACTGAAAACTGAGATCCTCCTCTGCTCACCCCTGGGGTGTTACCTGCTGAGTACTTCCCAAAAATCAAAGACCTGTGCAAACTGCTGGACAAAAGAAATCTGCTGAAGTTTTCTGTGTTTGCCTAGCCCTGTACAGATATATACTGCCTGATCTGTTTGCCTTCGACAGAAATAATTGAAGTAGAAAATCTCTGATGAACAGATGTCTTGTCTTAGTGTTCAACTGTATGTACGTGCCTTATATCCGTATGTTTAACTTTGGGTCTCTGCTCCTAAGAAACCTGATTGGTACCCAAAGATACTGTCAGGGATTCTGCCAGTTTGACTGTCATGAACAGGCGACATGAGGCAGGGTGGAGCTGGCTCACTGACCTGCCTGTGCCCGAGGAGATGAGGCAGTGTTCTCAGGCAGCTTTTAAGAGCTTTCTCTCTGGTACTTCACATGGAAGTTGCAAATGCCTGCGTAGTCTGTTCTCTATAAAGGGCAGTGGAAACATGTTTCCCGTCCCTAGTGAGTTTGTATGGCCAGCATTCGATGACTAGGGCTTTGGGGAGGACTTTCCTGCATGTTGGAGAGGTGGCTGCCAGCATTTCTAGCTCTCAATTCTATGAAGCACACAGACAGCTAAAGGGATTTTAGCATCATCTGCACTTAATATTTCACTTACTTATTACTGAGGTTATGATGTTTGGACGGACATGTTCTTAGACCTGTGAGAACTGAGAGAATGTGCTGAGGCAAACTAGTCATGTGCCAGAGAAAGGAAGACTTTCTCTAAGGTCTTCTGAAAGGGCAAGAATCCAGCGTCAGGCAGCTTTGGTTTGGAAGGAGCTAGTGATACCTTTTCTGCCTGGGAAGCCCGAGCTGGGGAAACATTCTTACATCCTGAAATAACTGCACACAGAATTTGTACTCTGTATGAGTGGATTTGTTTCAGGTATCACCTGGGACAAGAGCAGAGATCTATTCAGAGCTGACACTACAGTAGCAAACCAGGCAGCCAGCAATTTAGTACTCACTATGATCCCAATATCCCTTCTTGAGAGAGGGAGCTGTGAATTCCCAGCCTCTTCCTTGGCTCCTGCCCAGAGGTAGATCAGGAGGCAACCCTGAGTTCCTCACCTCTCTGGTCCTTCCTTAAAGCACTGCCCATCCCCACGGCAACATACCATGAATCATTCATCTTTAATAGATTATGCAAATCAGGGATACTGGATCAATGAAGATCAATAATTGCAACCATTTAATTGCCAACAAAAACATTTTAAGAATGAACATTATCTGAAGTCCTTTCTTGGGTAATGGCACCATTAATCCGAACATTGGATCCTGGCCTAAGTGTAGAGGAAAAATCCTCTGCCCTTCTTTCCCCACTGCTTTTCAGGGTGTTGAGAGTCTTTTTTCCTTTTTCATTTCCACTTTCTGAGTTTCCCCATCATTACCACCAGTGAACATCTCCCAGCGCTAATAGTTCTGCTTTTGTTACTCTGCGCTGATTGAAATGTTGCATACAGATTGAGATGTTAGCACTAAGTTGCCACCTGGGAATGTCAAGCTGGGTTTGAAATGAACTTTTCTCACTCTTGGATCCAGATGGATCAGATGGGGATATTCTTGAGCCGAGCTGGGAGTTTTGCAGGAAGCAGGGTGGGGATGGCGCAGGATATGGGGGACAAAGAGAAGACTTTCTGCCTCAGCCCACAGCCTCTTCTATGGGGCAAATGTCTCCACTTGTCCCTTTCTGAGAGGCATGTACAAAGCTCATGCAGTGTCCCCAGCCTTCAGAAATTCAGCTTCCATGTCAGTAGCCTGAAATGCTCCATCTCTTAGAAAGGAGGACTGAAAAGGATTACTTTAATGGCCCTATTGAATATTAAATTGTGATTGTAGGCACCTCACCTTTCAATCCAGCTAAGGGAATCTGCATTCCATGAAGGAAGGGTAGTGCTGCTCTCCTGCTGGCTTTGCCCCCCTTGCAGAGGGAAGTATTTCCTGTAAGAGTTGTAGATCTGCTAAATGGTAGGCAGACACCAGCTGAGTTTCTCTTGCACATGCGAATACAAAGAAAGATGGAACAACTTTGCCATAGCTAAGCCATTCTCTGGTTAGCTAAGAAACTGTTTGGCTACAAGGATCCTGGGTCAAGCCTGACAGCAGAAAAGGCCTTAAGAAGTCAGTGGTGTCAAGCTTTCTAGGAAGTTCCTAAATATGCAGTTCACCTCCACACGGTGCTCCATGCAATACTGCAGACCTCACACTGGATGCTCTGTGTCTTTGTGTTGTGAGGCGGAGTCTTGAGTACTGTGTTCAGTTTTGGACCCCTTACTACAAGAAAGACATTGAGGCCCTGGAGCATGTTTGGAGAAGGGCAACAAAACTGTGCAGGTTCTGGAGCACTGGACATATGAGGAATGTCTGAGGGATTGCTCAGTCTGGAGAAGAGGAGGCTCAGGAGAGACCTTATTTCTCTCTACAACCCTCTGAAAGGAGGTTGTGGTGAGGTGGGGGTTGGCCTCTTCTCCCGGGTAATAGTGATAGGACAAGAGGGGACGGCCTCAAGTTGTACCAGGGGAGGTTCAGGTTGGATATTAGGACAAACTTCTCTGAAAGAGCGTTCAGGCACTGGAATGGGATGCCCAGGGAAATGGTAGAGTCACCATCCCAGGAGGTGCTCAAGGAATCGGTAGATGTGGTACTAAGGAACATGGTTTAGTGGGCAACATTGGTGGTAGGTGGATGGTTGGACTAGATGATCTTAGAGGTCTTTTCCAACTGTAATGATTCTATGATTCTATCTAGGGTAGCTGCTACTGATCCTGCCTGGTCTCAGAGTTCCTGGTAGCCAAATATTGCATGCAATATCATCCCTTCGCTCAGCATTTGCTGAACAATCAACCCACCTTGGCCACAAAGCTATCAGCTGCAGCTTCTACAAGAAAAAAACTGAGCTAGAAACTTTGTTCTGGGCCACCAGAGGCCTGCTTTTGGACCAACGGGCAACAGCTCTTTCACTTGCTGACAAGATTTATATCTCTACCATAACTTACTCGTCAACTATACTGTGAGATTTCTGGAGGGGCCACAGTGATTGTACGGCAAGAGGGAAATATCAAAGAGGGGCGAATCCCTTGGGCCTCGCTGGCTGCTTAAGCAACTTAGGAGAAGGGCAGCGTATGAGAGAGAGCAGCAGCAACTGAAGCTTTAGAAGAAAGGGCTTTGGTAGCAGGGTGTCTCCTTATGGCTCAGGCATGCATGAGCTAGGCCATCTAACAGGGAGTGCCGTGTCACCAGGCTGGCCGATGCCACCAGCAGAGGAAGTGTCTGTGGAGCAGCAGCTGCCCAAATTGCCTCCTACTTCTGCCATCCCAGTTCCTCTGCTGCCTTGCACTTGCTATCATTTCTTCCTCCCAGCCACACCTGGATTTCATGTGCCCACAAGTAAGGGAAGGAGGGAGGCTGTGGACAACCTTCTTTTGCCAGCTGCTGTTAGAGACTCCTGGCCTTACAGAAGTCACAGTCATAGTTCAGCAGACCTCGGTACTTAGTTTGCAATGCCCGTTCCAAATGCCGGGGCTGAAGAAAACTTAGATTAGCGTTTCTCCCCAAGAAAAGCAAATGCATAGGTGAACTATGAGCCTCTCATTCACAGACACAAAGGAAAAAGTCACAGTGCACATGTGGACATAGCTGTGCTTCTCCAGCAGCCATCTCTAAGTCATGGGGCATACAAGTGCCTGCGTCACACCTGGGGATATCCAGGTGTACCCCATACTGCCAGCAGTGAATTGCAAGCTTCCCTTGGCCCCTGACTTCCTCCACAGTCTTTCTGTCTCTGTCCAGTTTTGCCAGAGAGGGGTATCTTGTATTAGCAGAAAAAGCAGAAGCTAATGGTGATGAGGGAAATAAATTAAAAGCTTGGTTCTGCTGTTTGGTCAGGCAGCTTACCGGTCACCACAGGGTACGTCTGGGGTCCTGACACATTTGTCCCCAGGTCTGGGTTAGCAGAGGTGGATAGACTTGATTTGACTTCATCGAGACCAGGGGTCAGAGCTGGGAGGGAGTACTCATTACCCTGGGGAAGAGAGGAGAAAGACAGCTTGCTATTGATGCGCCGAGAGAAAGGGAGCAGTGTACAGATGGGAGGGAGGAAGAGGAGAGATGCAAACCCCTGCACAGATGGAAGAGGAGGAGGAGGAGGAAATGGAGAAGATGAAGTGACAAGAGGGCTGCAGGCAGGGGACCTGGAACGAGCTATTCCACCCTCCTGCGTGCTGCTGTGGAGAGGATGAGGGTTCAGGCTGGGCATGGGATCTGCCTCCTATTTCTGTGACATGGCCGAGCCTGCGTTCAGTGCCGCGGGCAGAGGGGACGCCCACCTATACAAGCTCGGGGGGGACAAAGGGGAGGTGTTTGCCCCGGTGACAAGGACACCTGGGGCAGAAGGTGGCCGTGGCATGACTGCGACGTGGGGCTGCAGGAAGCAGCCGGTGCCGGCCCCTCGCAGCCAGCTCTGTCCCCTGTGCCGCTGCCCCTGTCCTAGCTCTTTAAAAACAAACAAAGGAGCCTCATCCTCTGCCTCTGTCACTCTGTGCACTGGGGTATGAAATTGGGGAGGGGGGAGCCACATGGCTAACAGAAGGGTGGGAGGGGGAGAGCCATTGAATCTGAAAGGGTGTCCTGTCCGAAAGGCTCTGGTAATTGCCTTTTTATTGTGGCAGCCTCCGGACCAGACGCGGGAGCTGGAGAAACCGGGAAGGCTACAGAACAGCAGGAAAAGTTGCTCTGATTAATATTACGTTAAATTAAAACTGATTTTCTGCTCTTTCTGCTGCGTTTTTTCCAGGCGCTTCCCCAGCCCCCTCCCCACGTCTCCCCCTCCTGCAGCGGGCTCCCCGCACGCTGCCCCCTCCCCGCCCCATCCCTGCCTGCCTAGGACTGCCTCGTCATTTCCAATTCCTTCTCGTATTGATCTTCCTGTAGAAATCAGTTTTGTAATTAGCTGCAAATTAGGCCTTCTACTGGGGGTGAGCCTGCCCCCTGATTTATCACCAGAGTAATTCGCTGTGATCGGAGAGAAATTAAAATGAACTCAATTAGGCTTCGGATTTGCTTTATGGGCCCTGCTCAGAGTTTCAGGGGGAAAAATGACTGTGCTGGTGCTTAATAGTCTAATGAAAGTAAATAAAGGTTATTCATTGTAATAAACCCAGGGACTCTGGGATGAAGGGAGTCCACAGCCAACCTCTCCTTCTCTTCCTTTGTTGGTTTATGGCTTGGGGCGGTTTAAAAAGACTTTTGATTTTCATTTTATTAAGACAAACAGCTTTTGGGATAAAAGGCCGGGGGAGCGGGGGAGGCAGGGAGAGGGGGGCAGTGCCGCAGAAGTGCAGCAAACTGGGCTGGAGACGGGAGTCGAGTCTCAGCCTTGGGCCGAGACAGAAAACGCTCCAAGCCCGATAAAGCTTGCGACTCACTGCTCGCTGTGTGATGCGAGAGTGTGGGAGCTCCTGCGCCGTGCTGTGCCGTGGTGGCATTCGTGGCTGTGCGATCACAGAGCGTGTGTGCGTGTGCAGTAGGTGACTGTGCCAGGGAAAGGACCTGAGGTTTAGGGAGAGCACTGTGCATGTGGATAGCAAGTTTGGGATAGGAGACAGTTTGTGTCCACATGTACATCAGTACAGCGGAACGTTTACAAGTGCAAAGTGCTGTAAAATGTGAACGTGATGTACGTGCAGTGACAGGGCAGTGTGAGAGAAAGGGGTGAGGAAAGAGAGAGGGGCTTCAGTGAGGGAATCTCCCTGCCATCACCCTACGGGCGCCTACGGGTCCGCATTGCCAGGCCGGGCCCTCACCTGCTCAGATTTGATGTGCTCTGATGTTTGAAAGACGTCAGGGTAAGAAGGACGCTCAAAAACTCGATCTAAAGCTTCCAGCTGCTGCTGGGTGAAAGTGTCGCCACGAAGGTGCTTCCGCAAACTGTCCACGCTGCTCTGGGAGTCTCCGTTGGGAACAGAGCCCTCGGATACATCTGCAGGGCACAGACAGAGAAAACAGGGAGTTAGCAGCGCCCTGGCGCAGGGCGGCAGCGGATGCGGGCGAGAGCAGGGCAGCAGGAGAGGGGCCGTGTGCTGCACGTGGAGCCGTGTCGCTCCTGGGGGCTGTCTGAGGGCTGGGAAGCCCCTTCTGTCTGCTCTGGCTGCTGGCCTGCTCCGTGGGATGCTCCTGCCCGGCGTGAGCGAGGCTGTGGAGAATGGTGCTCAGCTCAGAGATGAGTTGTGGTTCCACTGATTTTCAGTGTTAAAAATTGCCAAATCTCCATCGCTGAGCATAAAATGGGAGCAAAGCACAGCGATTAGCATCGCTAGGAGGCTACCAGAGAGGCAGTTAGCAGAAAATCTAGGATGCTGAGGATGGGCTTGCACTGCAGAGGGCTGAGGAAGCCTGAAATGGAGAAAGTCCTCTACTGCAGTCTGGAAGGGAGCAGTCTGTGTTGTAACTTCCCAGTTCCGACACAAGCTGTATCTCCATTACAGTTTCCTTCTCATCTGATTATGGCCCGTTGTATCCCAGATGGGTTTTTCAACCCATTGGATAACACGGATAATCCTGCACCCGACTCCACGTTTCGGCAGAGAAGCTACGGAGCGCTCTGTCCCACCCAACATATATTGCTTTCTGTTATGATCTCTGTCCCATCCTGCTACGTATTAGCTCATAATTTAACACAACCCATATCTCAGTTATAAAACTCCCTCCTAAAATACGTGAATCTTTGTCTGTGAGAGCCGCCCTCTCTATCCAAAATGAATTACTGTATTGCTTATTGTATTCCTTACTGGGAATCGGCCTTATAATTCTTTTTTCTTCCTAGGAAAAAAAGGCCCTTTTTTGGTAGAAGCATTACTGGAAATGCATTTCTGTCTCTGCAACAGCCCTCTAGAACAACCTAATCTCCCTGAAGTGCCTCTGTCACCTTCCAGGTGTCTCAGTCTCTGCTGTGCCATCCCATGTCTGTTCGAGCCCCTTCATCCCCTCTGAGATGAGTCCATTATAAATGCTCTGCCCCAAAGTGAATCACATCCAAAGTGAAGCTTTCCCTGTGATAAACCATCTTATCACCCACCTGTTTTTTTCCCTGTTATCCCCCAATTCAAATGAGGTGCATTTATCTCTGTTATAACCCCTTTTTATCTGAAGTGAGTGAGTCTCCTGCTATTAGCATCTGTCACATCCAAGGTGAGTCTGTCTGTTATAACCTCCTGTCCCAGCTGAAGTGAATCTTCCTTTGTCATAATCCTTCATCTCATCTGAGGCAAGTCTGCTCATTATAATCTTCTCCAACTGTGCTGAGTATCTTTGTGCTATCACCCCTCGGTCTAACTTTGGTGTGATCAGTTATAATCTTCTGTCTCACCCATGCTGATATATCTCCATACCCTCCATGCAGAATCTCTGCCTGCTGTTTCATCAGACACAAGCCTGTCTGATAACCCTGTCTAAACAAAGATCAGGTTCTCCCACTTACATTACAATTACCTTTCTGTTTTTTTCACTATTGTTCCTCATACTTCAGCCTCTTTCAGTGTCTTCTAGTCTGTGTATCTCTGAAACCTTCTGCCTTGCAAGGAGGTGGTTGAGGGATCTGTGTAGACCTTTTCCCTCCTCCATGTGACTGCAAATGTGCTCATGGCCAGGCAGTGTTCCCACGAGCCTGGAGTGGCATTCACTGTGCAATGGCCAGAACCATGCCACTCTGCTGCTCCACTTTTAGCTCACGAATGGTGCTAAGATGGGTATTTTCCTGGCATGGTTAATGCCCATCTGGTCGCCCAGAGTAATAACTGAGCCCACTGCCTTCTGGCTATGAGATATATCCGTTTATAGGTGATTATATGATATGATATAATCAATAGTACATTATATACAGTAACGTAGTACAGTACCACTCTCAAGACCATAGAAAATATTACATATTGATTTGTCCCAGCCAGCAGCCTTCCCTCGAGCATCCCCTTCTCTCTTTCTTTTCCACTCCTAGCCAGAGCAAAGCTTACTGGCTCCGATCCCTGACATTTTCTCCTCTCTGCAGTCTTATTTGCACAAGGGAAATTTCTGAAATCTGGAGTTTACAACATATTTGTCTAAGAGAAGAAAAGCAAGGGCTTGGCTGGCTGGATTGCACTGTTAGTGCAGTCTGCATGGGCTGTTACACAGACTGGGCTGTTCCTGCAAGGACAGCTGTCAGGAGGATGAGGGTACCTACGGAGTCACGCTCCTAACTGCAGTAGGCATTGCTCTCCAGTCCTGCCTGCAGAAAGCTGGCACAGGACTGCCATATCCAGTCTCAGAAAAAAATAGATGTTTCTCTATCAAGGCTTATCTTAACCTGACCACAGCTGGTGAAGCTGTTCGCTTTGAGGATTTTTCCACTTGTCAGTGTGCGTGATTGTGCACGCCATTAATATACATAGGTGTTTTTGCAGTAGGCTGTGATGCTGAGGTGCTCTAGGTTCTGCATCGCCGTACATGCCTGAGCAGCCATTTGTGTGAGGTGGCTGGTTTAGGTCGTATTTGGTTTCCAAGGATGGCAGCCCTACTGTATGCATGGCATTTGGTGTGAGTGAGCTTGCGCTGACTGTCAGTAAACCAGATTTTACCCTGAGTGGGTTACCCTGCACGTTTGGTCAGGTTTGTGCACACATGCAATTGCATTTTCAATCCCTGTCTGCCTGCTGAGCCCTGTGCACACATGTCCCTTTCTGTGCATGGGCCATGCCTTTGTGTGAAGGAGCTGAAACTACAGCTTTCCCAAGTCACTGTAGGAGTCTCTTTTCCTTCATTTATTCAGAGGCCCTTCAGATCTTGACAAATCTGTCACTCTAAATTTGCGAGAGATTATGGTGCTCTCTCCCTAGCACGGAGAGAGGTGATATATGATATCTGCTGCCCCTATTGATTGCCTGATCTGGTGGCAGAGGGCTGGCGAAATGAACTTGAAATGAACATCATGCCTCAACTCATTGTGCGTATAATACACTACTTAATCCCACATTTTTCAGCTGCTATGGAATTCAATTGATCAATCATGTCCCTCTGATAGTACTGTTTTAGGGGTTATTGCTGCTCTGCTCACTGACCTTTTTATTTATTTATTTATTTGTTTGTGTGTGTGTGTGTGAGCGCCTATGTGCATGTGGCACACAGAGGACAGGCTGATAAGAAGGGGCCTGTACAGTCAGTGGGAAATGAAGGAAAAGGATGAAGGGAGGAGAAGAGGGTTAGATAAGGAAGCAGAATGATCAGCGCAAGAGAATAGATAAGGAGAGTAAAAAAGTTGTAAGGAGAATGGCAACGCTTAAGTTTGGAGAGAAGCTTTGGAGATGGGGAGCACCATGTCGTCGCTTAGCCAGGTCAGCCTTAAAATCTACAGAAGGGAAGAAACTTTTGACAGAGGACTGTGGGCTACCTGGAGGTGAACCTTGTCTGAACAGCTTGCAGTAGTGCTGGGCTTAATGGTGATAGGGCACACAAATCCCAAATGTCAGAGAGCAGTAATAGGAGTTGTGCATATAGGATTCTAGTTATGAAGCAGAAGAAGTTTCATAGAGATGATCCCACAGGACAGATTTATAGGCGTTGTGCTGCTAATGCTGAGACTTTCACAGTCACGGATCATTATATTTTCTTCAAAACCAAAGGACTGTAAATCCCCTGTATTTGTTCTATGGTGTCAAAATCTGTAGAGGTTGTGTTTTCATTTTTTCATCTATAACTGCAAGGGACAGAAACCTATCAAAGCTGCTATTCTTATCTAAGCACATGGCCCTGTGAGCTGGATTTCCAGGAGAAGCCCCAGATACCACAATACACCAATTACGGGAGCTGGCAATTGTAGGGGTGTGAGCAAAGGTGGCAATAATGAACAGGGAGGACTCTGGGGAAGAGGTGAGGTCTGCCAAAGAAGCTCCTGTAGCTCCTGGGAGGAGTGCTGTGGTGAACCAAGTTTTCTGCTGCTGGATGAGCCTGGAAGTAGGGAACTGCATTAGCTTGGCCACTGGGGAGTGGCATCACTTTTCCCAGTCCCCTTTTACTGGCACAGGAGCCTCTGCAATACTGTGACACAGGCACCTCTCTGTTACATCAGGAGGCTTGTAACAAACAGCTTGAGAGGCGAACCATGGCCTCGGTCACTGTGTTCCTCACAAGAGCACACAGCTGCTGTCAGCATGATCAGGACTGGCCTTGCATGCGTGACAGGAAACATCGCTCCTCCCAAGGGGCTGCGAAGGGAAGGTGCAGAGCCAATGCTCGGCATAAACCTTTGACACGGCACAGAAATGCTCCACAGGTGTCACAGAAGTATCCTGACAGATAACAAGGAAATCCTCTGCCAGAGGACACAGGAGCAACCGTAACTACATCTGACACAGGGACTGAGCCCATTAGAAAGCTCCAAACAAAGAGATGCTCCCAGGCCTGGAAGCCCCAAAGCCACCATCACATACAAATAGCACAGGACTGTAGCAAGACAGCTACTCCTCCAGCTCTGGGGGATGCAGAAAGCACCCTTGCTCAGGGTTGGACAGGACCATTCCCAACAGAAATGTAGAAGTGCTCCTAGTAGTGCTGGAATGGGAACACCTCTGTTGGCACAGAAGCACTCCAGAAGGTCATGACAACCTGTACAGCTGCCATGCAGACAGGGAAATAGCGTTCAGTTCTTGGGGCAGGGCTACTGCTGCCCTGGCGACATGTCTGTGAGTGCCCTGTGGAGCCCTGGCCAGTGCTGGGGTCCTGCAGCACTCCGAGTAAAACCCCAGCCACAGCAAAAGTGATATGGTGGGCATGAGAGCTGCCAGCCAGGGGACACAGCAGAGCCCATTTCACTGTCAAAGCCTCTGAGTGAAATGCATCTGTCTGTCACAGCAATGCTAAGCTGGCTGTCAGAACAGCACTCCCTGCCCCAGCCAGGCCCTGTCCTCCCCTGCAGACTAGCACATCTCTGCTCCCTCTATGGCACATGGCATAGTAGCCCCGATCCACTCTCTGGTAGCCACCTCGTTGCTACAAGAGCTGCTCCTTCCCATGCCTTTGTGCTTTGTGTTAAGGCTGCTCCATCCCTTTATCCAATCTCCCTTCTCTTTTTCCCCCCTCTGATGTGCCCCGTGTCCCAGCGCAGCCCGGCCTGTCAGGCATCTCTCCCGTCCATCCCCCGGGGGCCCTTCACCGCGCTGCCAGTTGTTGCAGTTTCAAACTCAATTGTTCTCCTCGGTACTGAGGCAAATGGAGTCATTAATTACCTTCTATCGGCTGGGCCGAGTTCAGAACGCGATCAATAGCCGGCGCTTGTCATTCACGGCAGCCAACCCCACACAGCCCCTTGCTCTGCCTTGGCCTGGTGGCAGCTGCCAGGGAGCAGGGCATCCTGTCTGAGAGGGGCTGAGGGGGGACAGCAGGGACAGGAACCTCGTCTGAGGGAGCACATCGCACATTTGCACATGGCCAACGTGTCCTGCTTTGGGCAAGCTGGGCCACTCTGGCTGTTGTGCAGTTTTCTAGAAGCTCCATCTGCATCCACAGTGATTATTAATCCAATACTCTGCTCCCATCGGTCGCTTGGGTAACTCTCAGGAGGGTCTGGAAAAAGGAAGGCTCCCAGATTTGGTATCCATTTCCTTCCAGAATAATTTCTGCAGTCCTTTGAGCGGGGTGCAAGAAGGCACCTTCTCTAGACAGATCATTTCCATGTTTCAGAACTTAGTGCTGCAAGAATTGTGCTTGATTGCCATAAATGAACTAGTGGGGAGAAGGATACCTCAAAATCAGGTGGAAGAGATTCCAAGTGAGTGCTGCTGGACAGAGACAGCAGAGCATGGAGGGGGCTGACAAGATCCAGTAATATGCAAGGAAGGGATATTATCAGAGATCCACACTGTGGCAGTGAAAGACATAGGAAGAGTTCAGGTTATGGACAACACCCTGCACAAACAGGGACACTGGAAGGCATGCTGGAGAACTGTCACCTCAGGGAAGTGGATCAGACTTCATGAGCTCTGCATTTGTTTAGGTTCCTGTGTCCATTTGGCTCAAGGGAATCCACAAGCCTGAATCTGAGTATGCAAATAGATGATACTGCATTTGTTACGTACACAGGCTCAGAGGAGAAAGGCTCAGAAACAAAGGAATTTTATGTTTTGAAATTAGAGTGTAGGTCAGGTGAGGAATTGTGAGCAAGGAAGACTGCTGGCACAGGGCAGAGTATGTGCCTGAGAGGGAGTGAAGTGTGTGCCAGGGCCGGGCAGCGTAGGGCTGCGTGGGATGGAGGCATCGGGAGGAGCAGAGGTGGGCAGTGCAGCATTAATGCAGGGCTCGCATGAGCGAAACAGCAATGCTCAATGAGAATGTAAATGAAATGAATTGTGTGTGCAAATGTGTAATGAAGTGTGTACTCAGATCTGTCTAGGATTATCAAGGGAGCATGCAAATGTGCATTTAAGGAAGTGAGTGTGTGTGTGCATATGAAAATCATATGTATTTACTACAGCATCAGAATGTGTGATTGCAAACGTGGCCCTGGGAAACTAAGTCTGTGCAGTCCTAGCTTTATCTAATAGGATAATCAGCACATCCAGCTTTACTGAGTGCTTCAGTAAAGGCCTTTCCAGGTGTTAGTCTGCAAACAGCTGCCTCGGACGCATGTACAGCATGCACGACAGCATGTATGGGTGTGCAGATGAGGTGTGCTAGCCCAGGGAGCCAAAGCTGGTGCTTTCTGTGCAAGCCGTCACCACAGCTTTGTGACCTTAGGGTATTCTGGAGGTGAGGGCACATATCCTGCTCTCAGGCTGCTGTAAATCTACAGCAATTCCCTTACCTCAGAGGAGTCACTGGGGATTTATACCATTGTAATGAAGGACAGAGTGTGGGTCCAATATCTCTCGCTAGCACTACTAGGCTTAACTGCTAGCCAGATAGAAATGCAGCTGCCTCCAGGAGCCAGTACATCTGCTTTGTTTATGTTGGCGGAGGAGCAAGCAACACTATCACACAGCCAGCCAGATCCCCAAGTTAGTGTAAATCTTTAAGTCTCCTGCACTCAGTGGTTATACTGATTTACACATCCTGAAAGTTATCAGAGGAGTTACTCTGATTTATACTGCTGTGGTGCCTAGCACGCTGCCTTTAGTGCAGAGGCTCAGGGAGAGCTGCGGCAGGGAGGCAGGCACTGGGAGCCCTGCGATACCCTCTGCCAGGGCTGAGATGTGCTTAGTGCTGCTGGTGTATGCTGGCTGCCTTTGCTACCTCCTCTCGTCTTCCTAAGCGATTTGTTGGGGAGCTCCCTCTCATCAGGATCCCCCCCTTGGTGAGCACATAGAACCAGGTGCCTTTTGTTAGCTCCAAAGGACAGAAGCGACGCAAAAAATTACATCGCATGCAGCCCTAACTATGCTTGTTTAGAGAAACTGCTTGCATTTATGAAGTCTTTGGTGCGGAAAGCAGGGTTGCAAATGACTGCATCAGAGCGACAGTAAAGGCCATTAATTTCCTGTTATGTTTTCCTGTGTTGGGGGCTTTATTAATTTAATTTTACACTGTCGAACAACAGCGAGCGCTGACACTGCCACACTGGAAGGTTTTTTTTCGCAAGCAGTGTTTTGCCTGACATGCAAATCAACGCTGCCATCAGAACCGCTAGAGACAAGGGAGGGAACACAGGCTGGGCTGTTCCTGCCAACCCCACTGCCCATGGCCTGGAGGCCCCTGAGAGCCCAGTGTAGCCCACTGGCACCTGAGAGTGAGGCCACCAGCGGTAGGACTCAGCAGACCTGGATAAGTCCATGCACGTCTCTAATGCACAGTCTAGAAAATACAAATTCCTTCTTAGCCTGCTTAGTTCCATCGGGCTGATCCCCCACCAATGTGCTTCTGAATCCCTCATCTCCTTCTGTCTCTCTTGCTCCAGACTCTCCTTTCCTGTCATTCTACCTTATTTTCCCCTCACACACACTTTTCCCTTCACCTCCCAAGTTGAAGAAGGCCGTGCCTACCCCTGAGCCAGATGTCAATGAATCATGGTAGTGGAAGCTCTTCTGACTCAGCACTAAACCAGCGCTCAAGCAGAGTGTTTTTAGAGCTGCCATTTTTGATGTGCCATAAAACAAAGGCTCCAATCACTCAGAGTCATTAAAATTCCCATGGCATTTTTTGTAAGAGTACAGACATTAACCTGGCTGTCCTGAACAAAATCCAGCCTGAGTGATTACCCACAGCGTATCTTAATTCTCCTGTGGTTTCGTTTGGACATGGCACAGCAAAATTTCAGTGTTGATGCTCTGTATTGTTCAACATCTGCCACGGTCCATCCGAGTCAGCCACATTTCAGTAGTAAATGAGATCTTCAGAATGAGAAGGTTAATAAACAGTGTATTATATAGGATGGGTAATTACAAAATGCCACACAATGAAAGAGCTACAGGCCTGCAATATGCTGCAATCAGCTTGGATTGGCACCATGCACATTCTTTTTCTGAATGTGCTCATTCCTGTAATACCTATAAATCATTAATAATTTGAACGATATATGAAAGATCCTGTGATGATAAGACCTATGTAATATTTATATTGGAGATGTGTTCCAAACTGTAAGAGGGGACCCGGTCATTGGTAACAATCAGTTTCACAGACTGAGGCTGTGCGGAGGAAAGCCATAGGTGTCTTTAAGGCAGCGGTTGCTTTGTTTTCCAGTTCACTGGGATTTAGTAAAGTTCACCCAAAACCTAGGATAGATCTGATCTGTGTGCAAGGTCAACTCCTGTGCTCAACGTCTACCTTATCATGCATTAGATGCCAAAAGCCAAAGTGAAAAACCAACAGCTCCTTTGGGAAACCAGACATGGAAATGTGCCTGTCCTTTCTAACAGCCTTTTCTAATGCATCTAAGAGAGGGCTGGAAGGACCTCAAGAATTTATGGACGTTTCATACACGGTAACCACCTCATTAAGGTTTGATCAGATGCCTCCTTAGCCTGTTCTAGTGCAGGCCCCTAGCTTAAAAGCAGAATAACTCCAATGAGCTCTCAAAAAAGGCAGAACCAGTGAGAGAAAGAAGTGCTGACATACTGCACATCCAAATGGAAATGCAAATGTAATATCCAAGACCTAGCTCCTGGTCAGGCGCTGTGCTGCTGCGTGGGAAGAGGACTTTGTACCTTGAACCTGATGGGATCTAACTTGCGAGATGTCTGGGTGGATGAAGCAAAAGCAAAGGAGAAGTGTGCCCCGAGGCATTATTTTTAGGCCCCTTGACAAAGCTGACATTTAAAAAGGCATTAAATTGGCATGAAATGCATTTAGCACCTATTGATGTGTGGGAAGATCACCCTCAAGGTTTATGGAAGGTAGCCATGTCTGACTGGCTGGGTAAGTCCAACTGTTTCTACCAGGTCATCTATTGCTATTGGAGCTGTGCTCCCTGTGCAAGGTCTTTGGGCTTACCCTAGCCTCTGCAGGCCAACACAAAATGCTGTTTGTGGCAGGCATGCTTGGCAGCCACAGAGGTAGCTGGAGGAAATCCAGTATTCCCTGAAAGGCTCTTAACATGTTCACGGACTGCATTTTTCTTGTGGCAAAAAGAATCACATAGTTTTTTCTGCCTCTCTGCCCTGTTCTTGTCAGCTTGTTGCCCTCCCCTGCCCAGCCAGAATTCTCACGAGCTAATCAGTAGGTGAGATCTTGTTGCTTCCTCCTGGGATCCAGGGAAACAAGTCTGGAGGATCTGATGCTATCACTGAAGGAAGCAAAGAGCTCCAGCTTCCCTTTCAAACAGCAGCAGTCCCATTCGGGGAGGAGGAGGGGTCCTCTCTGGCCCTGGCTGAGAACAAGGTGCTTAGTGTTTTCCTTTAGCGCGAGAAGACACTCCTCTATAGGGATGATTTCCATCTATTAACAGCAAGTGATGCTTAATATTGCATTGATGCAGACTTGGGAGCACAGAGATAGCCAAATTAGGAGCTAATTGGTGCACAGAAGATTTCTTGTTGTGCCCTTTGGCTACTGTGATGTGAATGGGGAGAGAGGGAGAGAACGCAAGGGAGCAGGAGCCGTCCTCCGCCAAAGCCTCTGCAAAGGTTGGGATTCCTGAGCCCGCTGTTGTCTCGTGCTGTCAAGGTCAGCAGGTTCGGGTTCACTGAACGGTCAGGATGGTTTGAATTACTGGCACTGCCTGCCGATGCCTCTGCTGATTGCGATCCGTCTTCCAGCGCCTGCTGCGGGATGCTGCTCCCCGGCCATGTGCTGTGCACCGTGTGGGGCGCGGAGAATGGCAGCGAGGCAGATGCTCTTGTTAAGAGGATAAGTTTTTAGGAAGATTTAAGGAGCCACAGCAGTGCCAAGGATAGGCACATGCTCCACAAGGCACATGGGGACTGGGCTTCCAGAAGCAGTTGTTCTGTTCCATTTATCCTTCACTCCTCCTGCAAGTTTCTGCCTTTCATAAAAGTTAGAAGAGTGGCTTGAACAGGGACTGTCAGGCCCCTATGGGGTGAAAAGCCTTCAGCTTTTCAGATTTCTATTTGGTTTTAAATAGGTAGAATGCTTAGTTAGCAAAGACTGATGTCCAAGTCTCCAAGTAATCTGTGCTGCTAGGACACATCCCACTGTGTCACCAGGCAGAGCAGGGCAGGTGGCTGCTGTGTCCCTACAGGAACACCCAGAGACTCACAGTGCCATAGTCCGGACCCAGACTGGGAGCAGTGGGAGGAACCTCAGTGGAGCAGGTGGGGAAAAGCGGGTGAGGGCCTGCCCAACTGTGTGGGCAACACAGATATGGGCCAGGCAGCATCAGCTTGTGGCTGAGTGCCGAAATAAGCACATGGGAAAGAGCACAGGATGAAATCGGAACGGGACTGGAGGTGATGTGGGACTGGTTCCCAGCAGCTGTCTCTGACAAGAAAGTCTCCACAATCATCATGGAGTGGATTTCACTACAGAGAAATCTGGCTTTCTCTGTTCCGAAACCTGAACGTTGGTTTTGGCTTTGTACGCTGAGGTTTGTCGCATGTCTCTGTGAGCCACTCAGCCTCTGGGTGCAGTCGGCTACATCTGCATCTCCGTACGTACAGTGTCTGTGCTCACACTCTGCAGCTG
>PPHD01009108.1:0-21010 GCA_002909625.1 Bambusicola thoracicus
GGAAGGTGAAGTCTTCCAGCTTTTTGTAGCATGTGTGGTACCTCTCTTTAGGATGAGGTGTAATTTAATGTGTGCTGTTGCAGCAGCGAACTGTGGATTACTCTGCTCTTCAAGTGGTCAAAGGAATGCTGTGTTGGTTAATCATTGCTGGAGCAGCAGAGCTATCAAGCTGGCAATTAACTGGTCTAACTAAAACTGACAAGGAAGGATAAATACTGTTTCCTCCAGGGCAGCTGAAGCGTTCAGCGATGGCTTAAAGCTGTTCCACCAGGGCTGGCGGGCACAGTGCCAGGGGAGGCTTTTTAATGGCTCTGCTGTTGCTGCGATGCTCCTGGAAGGTGATCTGGAGCAGTGGCAGTGGATCTGTATATTATCCCGGGCACGCACCTTGCACTCCTTGCGCTTCCTAGCTATGTAAACAGGCAACCACCGGGGAAGCGCTCTTTGCGAAGGATGTGGCCACCGTGTGTGAATTCGTTGAATTCTACACCCCCTTGGCGGCCAGGCCGTGCAGATTAGATTATTTCTGGAGTCTTGTGTGATCGTGGAGCGGGCAGGATTTGCCCTAAGAGAAAATGTAATGATAGGATGAAAGGGAATCGTGTTGCTTCAAGGCTGGTGCTGGAAGAACAGAAGGGGTGATGCAGCGATCAAATTCTGGCGAATTGTTCAGGATAAAGGAAGGGAGAGCGGTTTTGAGCTGTCAGCACTAAAGCTGGGTGCGTGCAAAATGAAGCAATTGGTATGCATAAACAGGCTTTCGATGTAGCTGCATCGCCCCCAGGTAAGTCAACAGCTGCGGCGGCCGCACGGCGCCACGAGCGCAGCAGCCCGGCTGCCGGCCCCGCCCGGACGAGGCCCAGGAGCGCCCCCTGGCGGCGTGGCTGAGCGCTCCGTGGGGCTCCCGCAGCAGTGCGGCCCGGCGGGATGACGTTGGCTCCTGCAGCGTTTATGCAAGTATTGATAAGCCAAAGCCTTAAATATATAAAAAATCAACTCTTGTAATCATATCTTATGAAAAGAAAGCTACTTCTCTTACACCGCTGAGTTAGCCGAATATGAGGATTTATTGAAGAGCCACTAAATCCTGCCCCACAGTGCAAAAATCAGTGTAGCAGCCTGAGCGAGCTCTGTGAGGCCTCGTACAGGCAGCTGATAGCAGCAGGAGAGAGCCTGGGAAGAACACAGCCCAATGGGCTCAAAGCACATACGCATGCTGCTGCTGCTGACACCATTCCTGCAGTGTCTGTCTGAGGCCTGCAGGTCCGCAGGTAAGGACTGTGTTCAGTCAGGCAACTACAGTGGGACGGGAGCTGTTTGCAGTTTGACATGGGAACAAATAGAGCAAACAGTTGCTTTGCTTCCTGTTGAGAACCTGTTATGTAACTATTCTGGCTTTCTGAAAGTAGAGCGGGGAGGCCTTGGCTTTGGAGAAAAGGGTTTCTGCATCCTTCAGATCACTTTTGGAAGGTACAAAATTTGTGTCCTTGAACTTGCATGGTGCCACAGCACGAGTCCTTTATCACACAGCATGCCTTGATAAAACAAGAATCAGCCAAGTTTAGATTGTAGACTGGAGAGCTGATGCTAAATAGAATGGTTAGAGGGCAAAGAGTATTTGAGAAGAATTGAATATGTAATCCAACTTTCCCATTGCAGTCTGGCTGTGTGGGCTCCTCACCTTTGTGCTCTGGAAAAGATTATGCCAAAATGTGAATGCTTGAATAGTTAGAAACTTTTTCTTTAGTTCTCAGTCGTCAGATGATGAGATGTGCCGGTCAGATTGCAGCAGTCTGATCTCGTGTGCACGTGGACCTTCAGCAGGGCTCTTTGTCGTTGCTGTTTATCTCAGAATCTGCCCATAAGGACACACACACTGCTTCTCTGCCGTCCTGCTGATCACACTGTGCTCTTCTGCTCTCTCCCTCAGGCTGATGCTCCATTCTGTTCTCATTCTAGCTGCCGGTCTGCGCTGATTCCAGTTCATCTTTTTGCAACTGTGTTGACTGGAATTGTATAAATATTTCACAGAAAATCTTGCCTGTGCCTGATGTAAAAGCACCAATAATTCCTCCTGTGCTAAAAAGCTCACCTAACCCATCTTCGTGTCTTCTCTTTCCACTGCGGTGCCATGTTGGCAGCTCTGGTTCCCTGACAGCTTCTCTCACTCAGATGACACTCTGATCTCTTTCCTTCTCTGTTGCTTCCAGCTGGTGAATCCCAAGAACATGACTTTGCAGTTCACGTTATTGAATTTCTATCACTACAATCCAGAAGGTCATCTCATTCCGACGCGATGATGTGGTGCTCCTCACTATTGGCAGTACCTCCCAGCTCTGCTTCATCTGCACGTTTTTTGAGGCTGGGCCCTGGAGACGGAGCTGCCACGGCACGGCTCCCAAGGCTCATTCCAGAGGAACTGCATCGGGAAATGCTCCGTTCTTACGATTCCTTCTGTGTTATAACCTCTTTCTTTGCTCTCATTGCTTCTGCATGAATCCCTACCGCTCCTACTTTCACTGCTGTGGAACGCTGTCTCGGGTGAACTGTTTCACATGGAATAGGCTGAGTTTGCTGCATTACTCAGTTCTAAACAGATGATTAACCAACTCCAAAGATACCAGCCTTAGTCTGACGTCCCTCACGTTGCTAAACCACATATTTTTCCTCACATTGTTTCCCTCACTGCAATTAATCATGCTTTTTTTCAACATTTGCTCTAACGCATGGTATTATACTGAATTTTAAACAATACTTTATGGAATATAGACGTTATATTTACGGTACTTAAGCCCAAAGTAAGTTTTCATTTACATTTACACAAAACTTGCTACTTCGCTTTGCTTGTATGGACCAGTTCACTCAGTATGCCAGGGAAACAGTCATTTGGATTCCGTGATGTTTTTCCCATTAAGAAATAGTTCTGTTTCTCTTAAGTTACTGTTATTTCTGTTATCATACTCCTGTTTCCTTTGTATATCATTTCCATCTGTCATCAGCCTTAAGCAAATCAAATTGAAGATCCTCCTTGCTCACTCTAATACAGCACCAGCTCCTGTTAGTTAATGGATTATTAAAGAAATTCATCTTTCACCATGCTCATGTCTTTGGTGGGGCTTTAACATCACTGGTGGCTTTCATTTTCTGCTTTATGTCCAGGAATTAAAGTCTTCAATTAAAAAAGGAATTGCATTTAGTATTTTCCCGTATTTGTACAGCCCTTACGATTATATCAGCTGGCAGCTGAATGCTTTCCTCAGTCCAAGACGTTTGCTTATAGCCATCTGATAACGTAGCTGCCTGCCCACACTCCCGGACTCCGTGGCACTGCGGGTCTCCATTGCACTCAGGATTGTTGGAGAGAAGCATTAATACGAAGTTCAAGCACAGAAGCGCTGCTTTTCCTGCTTGTCAAACGATTCCCCTGTGGTTGTCATGCCTTCAGTTTTCTTCCTGGCATCCAAAGCCAACGCAGACAGGTCGGGCACTTCCATGGGGAGAACTGTCTGAGTTAACCTCTTCTCCCTGTTATTTGTTCTCTGCTTCTCCAGGGAAATGATTTGAGCCACATCACGAAGGCATTTGCTGGGGTGAAGAATTTCAGCATGGGGGAGACGTGTGCTCCCATGGACCTGACTGCCAGCCCACCTGGGGCTGCCTCGTGGCGGTGAGCAACGCTGAGCAGAGCGCAGAGGGGTGCTGGGAAATGGCGCGTGGTGCTTTTCAGCGCAGCCCCGGCTGCTGCTGCTGGGAGCGGCTGCAGGCGGAGCTGAGTGATGCAAAGCATTTTTCACATGTTTACTCTGTGAAGAATTGCCGTGGTGGGGCCAAGAGCTACTGATTTCACCAAGGAAATATCTGGGAGTTGGGCAATAGCTGAGGGCAATAGCTGGAGCCTGAAGGGGAGCGGTGGCAGTGAGTGGAAGGAGATCATCTTCTCTCCGGAGTTAGGATGGGGCTGCTGTGCAGTTCAAGTAATGCTCCCCCTTTCAACCATTCTGCAGCGCTTAATTTTTCAGAGATGTAAAATTAAGTTAGAAAGGCAGCAAAAAAAATCCGTGAATTGGAGAAAGAGTAATAATTTGGACGTGACTCATCTTCAGCTATTCCATCAGATCAGAAATAGCTCAACTCCTCTCCTAAGCTAGGTGCCAGCAACAGCAGCCCAGCAGTTTCAGTCTTACAGTTTAGCTGCTCTGTTCAGGAACTCTGCATTGCTCGTGTAGCACGAGCAGCCTTCTTTAGCTGCAGTGTTACTGACTCAAATGCCACGGCTCTCCTTCCTGTGAGCTGATTGCTCTCTGCCTGTTTCACTACTGCAATTCTCGTTCCTTCCCGTGAAGTACATTACAGAGACCACTGGCACTTGCCTAGCACGGTGTATCTGCGGAAGATATTCGCAGGTTACAGATATTCTTGGTTACAGAACCAAAGCTGCACGATCTAGATCTCAATTTCCCCAACGTCTGTGATGTTTATTTAAAGCATTAGTTTTGACCTAGATGCAGCCCTCATTTCTGAAAGCTGCCTAAGTTATGTCGTGCAGCAGTTTTCTTCCAAAGGTCTTTAATGTACATGCATGTAGAACTAAGAATTCCAGCCTCTTATCACATAAACTAGACCATAGTTCCAAGAAGAGTCATTGTTTCTATGTGAAGATATGCACAGGATGTTTCAGGCAGGAAAATGTCTGGTGGATACATATTTCTTATTAACTGCTTTAACTCCACTCATCTGGCTTTACGGGCGGCATTGTCAGGGGAATTAATTGCATCAGAGTCAGCGGAGGAAAAAATCAAGGAAGAATTCTGCTCACAACAAATTAAGCTTTAATACTGCAGAGTTGTCATTTTGTGTATCAAAGGCTGCTGAAAGTCGTGGTGCTGGGAATAACTAGAGGGCTCGTTAATGCAGCCGTGGCCATTCTTCTGACAGAAACTCAGTTGCACACATTCACTATGAGCTCTTCCTTAGGTTCTTGTCTCATTCCCAGACTATGCTTATTTCTCCATTTGTGAGCTTCCTATTTTATTTCTCAGTTACGAACTCATTTTTCAGCATCTACAAAACTGTACAATGAATGATGAGCGAGGCTGAAAGGAGTATGAAGTGTATGCAAGTTACAGCTTATTTTCCTGCCTTCCACAGTAATAGTTTTGAGTATGCAGACTTCCTCTGCTAAATTGAGTCGTGTCCTTGCATGAATAGGGCCATGCCGTGCTGTTATACACAGCCACAACACAAGGTAAATTCCTAATTTCTGCTTGTCGTAGATCCATTTTCAAGATGCTGGAGAATAAGCCCCAGATGGGTGTATTTCCTCCTTGCCAGTAATCTCTGTAATACCTGAGCAGCCCCTTGGGGACTCAGCCTTTGTTCTGTGGATGGCCAGAACTGCTAATGAAGTCTGCAGCCATGAAAGGAAGCACAGAATCAAAGTGTTCTGCTTGGCAGCTTAAAGGTGTTATGGAATTTGTAGTACTAACACAGGTGTTGTTACTTTGGGATTTTATACGCTGCTTTTTCTAAGAGTGGGCAGGAGCCCGAGGTGTCATTGCACCCAGCGTGAGAGTCGTCCACTTCCACAGTGCTGTCAATAAACACTACAAATGCCAGCTGTTCCCAGCATTTCTTGGGCCATAGGATATACTGGGCTCAAAATTGCATACAGAACATGCACAATCAATTGCATATTTTAATTTGCAATTATCACAAGTGCGTGTGCTAATTACTTGTTATGCAATAGCAGAAAATTCAGAAAACTTCTCCCATTTCTGTTTTCAGTATACACCTAATTTATTGCTCCTCTGAACTTAATGATATTCTCTCTCTATGTGAGTGATCTCTGTATTTCTTTAAGTAATTAAGTGCGAGATTCTTCCAACGCAGGGTCAGCAATTCCATGTTATTATGCACCTGCTGTGCTCCAAATTGTAACCTCCATCTCTGCGTGTTATTTAGTTCTTTGCCTCCATGGCGGTGGGCTTAGCATCGTGCTTTCATTGGGCAGCACTAGGCATGCTTTCTCTGGTATTCTTGTGATTATGTACAGCGGTACACAGCTCTGCTTAAAGAAAGCAAATACGCAGAGCCATCTGGAGATGTACTTAGATTTCTCAGTGGTGGACGGCACTGTATTTCAGACAAGGACAGGCATGACAGAGCAGGAAAGGAGCTAGAGAAATACGGGGAGCAATATCCACTGGTGAACTATTTGGGGACTAACCCAAGGCATGGCAGAGCTCCTGTATTAATGTGCTTGATAAAAAATAATGTTTTCTGTTACTTACAGTGAGTGATACAGCATTTTTGAGACATGTCTTTGACTGAAATAAATGTGTCTAGAGGCTGGTATGAGGTGGGATGCAGATTATTTTTGGGTCAAATTAAAAAGGGGTCCATATTGCACGGGATGAATAAACTGTGAAATGTAACCAATGAAAGGGTATTAGTGATAATCTTTCTTCTGAAATACCAGCTCAGCAGTAAACAGGGCAGGTGCAAGCCATGGTTAATCCTTGACCCCTGGGAAATGGTGACGTTCATTTCTATTGTCTTTCTACTCCAGATGCTCTCTGAGTTCCTAACTGAGAGCACTAGCATGAGCACCTGGGCTGCATCCCAAGGAGAAAAGCTCTGTTAACTGCTGCTTCCTGTAATATCCCGCTGTAGGCAACACCTGGGTATGGTTTTATAAATAGATAACCTGAGCTGTGACCACACAAGGTTAATGCAGAAGTTGTCGGCTTGCTGGGCAGCGTTCCAGCCGTGTGCTGGTGGTACATGCTCACAACACAAAATCCAATCGTGTTTTATGTGCTCGATGTTTATCTGGTTCGTGATGCTATAGAAAGGTGGTTTTCCTAGTGTGTGAGATTTCTTGTTTGCCCCTGTGTTGGAAGGAGGCTTCAGGTGGATACAGCTGTGACATTTGCTGATGTTCTGTACTTCATCTGCTGCATTCTAAAGGCATGGGGATGCTCTGCGTTACTTACCTCTGGTAGTGTTTCCCTGCAGAAGAATTAGCGCTTCAGCACAGGCTCTGGAAACTGTTCTCACAGAGCTCCATCTCTTATGATCGTTTTTCTCAGTTCACGCTGGTAGTGTAACTCATGGGATTGGCTGCCCTGAAACAGGGCAGTCTTCAGCATTGTGTACAGCACTTTAAATTTTGAGTGGGTTTGGATCTTTAGATTGAATTTTCCTCATATCCTGAAAGGCAGCATTGGTTAGGATAAGAATAAAAATGACTGCAAAGCGTTGGCATTCGTGCACAAGGTGGGTCCCTTCTTCCCCCACGCTGTTTGAACAAACCACTTTCCTTTATATCTCAAGTCCTTTTGGTTTCCTTCCAGGTGTGGATTTTCCCTTAACGTACCAAGAGCAGCAGTTGTCTGTGTGTCACAGCTTACTTGCTGCGTTCTATTTCTCCCTTTTGGATCTGGCCTCCAGACTCAAACAGTCCTTTTTAAAGTGCATTCTGGCAGTATTGCCAGTTATTTCCAAACTGGGATGAGCTTCCCCTGTACTCATAATGGTCCTCAGCCTGAAGGCTTTGCTTGTACTTTCAGTAGAACATGGAAGCCAACATGAGAGCCGAACCAAAACTGCTGGCAGGAAATGGAGGTGGTCTGAGACAAATTTCTAGTTCAGTTGTGCAGTTATTTGGTATCAGGTTATTAAAGGTGCTTAAAATAAGAAGCGAGTGACTACATACGTAAAAACTGTCCTCTGAGCTTCAGCTTGCCCAGCGTTAGTGAGCAGCAGTACTTATATGAGGGTTGTCTATGTTATTTTTTATAAAGTCAGGTATGAAGTGCCTTGAGAATTGCCAGTATTCCATGAATAGGCAGGTTGACCAAGTATGTCCTACCTGAAAGGATTCAAAACACAGCTCTGAAAAGCTCATTCACTTTTTCTTTCAGCAGGTGACACACTCAAGTGGCTGCATATCATATTTTTAACATCCTTAATTAGAATTAATTTGTAGGGAGACCTTCAAATCTGATCATATCTTTCATTCAAATGTTTGCTTTCCTTTATGGAAAGGATTTGTGACGAAGAGATTCCTGCTGACCCGGACACCCAGGAACAAACCCTGTTTCTTTGGCAAACTTGTGTGAGCAGAGTTGGCCCCACCAAGAACTAAATGTGGCTCATTGCAGGGCCGTTCACTGCCGCCTGTGGATGCCCTGTTTGCCAGGCAGCAGCTCTGCAGTCTGCAGGCACTTCTATTAAGCTCTCGCACTCAGGCTAAAATGTTGCCGATTCCCTCCTTTCCAGGAGTGCAGTTCTTGCTGTGTGACACCTACAGAGTAAAAGCAGACCAAGCTGTAAGCAGCAACGCCTGCTTGTTGGAGTCATCTCAGACAGGTGGAGTTCCTGAGCAGCTTCCACAGCCATTGCCATTATGAAAGTGCTGTGGGAAGAAAGGCTGACTGGGAGCCTGGTTTGATCTGTTGCATTTTGTCTATTTGTGAAAATATTCTCTCTGTTTCACTTTTCTCTTTGAATCATGAAATGTATATTTAGATCAGTACTGCATTAGGCACTCATTTGGCTGAATTTAGTAGAACACACAACTTAGTGTTTGCTAAAAATAAATAGGAGAGAATAAGTAGAAGACGACAGCAAGGAATTTCCACTGCAGCCATAAAGGCTGTACGGCACCTTTACAAAGCTCATCGTTTTGCATTTCTTTTTGCATTAATGGAAAGAACTTCGCTGCATCTCTTATTTTTGTCTGAAAGACAGAATTATAGAAGGAGCTTTAAACCACGAATCTATCAGCACAGATGTGATTTGGTCCAGCATTAGATAGTTGTCGGTGGCATAAAGAAAGAGAACTGGCAGAATTGGTGTTTTGGCTGCCCGTAGTATCTGAGAGTGATGCCTGGGGAAAGCAGTTGGTGCTCCCATGGCTGTATTTCAATTTAGTCAGGAGGAAATCCCATTGATAGGAAGTTTTACTGATATTAGCACTGCTTATGCCATTGTGAGTAAGTACTTAACTGCTCTTCCACAAAAATCCATTTGATTAATGACATTGATTCCATAGGATGGTTCAGTGGATGAGGAGGAAATGAATTTAATAAAAGAAGCAAATGAAATACTTTAAATAATTCTAATAAGATTTATTTAACACTGTGTTCCACCTTCATGTCTTTGTGTCGCGACCTCTTCACGCTGCAGCCGTCAGAAGGCAGAGCAGGCGGTGCCATCCCCAGCAGGGCCGTGCAGCTCCTGTGGTGCTCCCCAGGCAGCAGAATGAAACCACGGCTGCAGTTCCCAGGACATCGGTGGCAATGCAAGTTCAGTTCTGAAATATTTCTTAATGATATTAGGAAATTATATTCTTGTCTGCGCCTGTGTTAGAAGGAAACTATTAATTATATTAGGAATATTGTACACCTGGCTGTGCTTTTCAGGAGTTTTTCTCCAAATGCAGGCTGAAGCATTTGTGGGAGGAAGCCGGGGAGTTCTGCTCTGCCCATTCTAGAGAGACAGAAACAGAACGAGGGGGAAATATTTGACTGAAAGGAGCAAATTACTCATCGTTTTAAACCTGCTTTTCCTCGGGAGCTGTGTGAAATCGTTTGGTGGGCGGTCCTATTGGAACAGTAGTGAACGGAGGAGGATGCCTTTGGTTACATAGGAGCACTACTTGGTCTCTTCTACCTGAAAGCAGAGGTTTAGGTCAGTGACGTTTGTTTTGCCCGTGTTTATCAGGCAGAGGAGCACATTGCTGTTAGGTGCAAAAAGAGAGCAGCGACACCGAAGGAAAATGGAATGGATGATGGAATGAGGGATTTTTGTGTCTGGGGGGGCAGGGCACGTCTCAGTGCTGGCAGAGGAGGAAACCAACGCCCGCGCTCACAGCACAGACCTGCAGTGAAGGCTGCGCTCTGCTCTCAGCCGCGTGGCCGATGCTCGGCTCTGTTTTGTAGTAAGGGAGCTGAAACTCTCTTGGGGCTTTATTCGCAGCTCTGCTGAAGACCTCTCACACCCTCTGGCAGCTCGCTTAGTCTGCCAGACAGTATTCCTTCCGCACCAATAACGCGAGCAAAAATATTTAAGAGAATCGACTGAGAATAAAACCATCAACATCCTTCAGCTGATCCAATTATCTCTGTCTAAAAAAAGGTTTTAACGCCTCCCACACAGAACAGCAGCTCCAGCAATTTGGCAGTGCTAACAGCGCATAATCAAGGAACACGAGGCAGTGATGTGGTAATACGTCCCATCTTGTGGACAGGAGGAGTTCTGTTTTATTTAAGTAAATACATTTTCTGTGTGAGTACCTTTTGCGTTCGTGGCAGCGGGCTGCTCATCCCGTTGGCGTCCTGCAGCTGCTACAAATGCCAGCAGGCTGTGTGTGGCTCAGGCTTTGTGTCGCTGCGTTTCGGGCGCTCGCGGGGTGTTGGAGGCAGGGAAGGAACGGAAGGGCTGCCTATAAAGCTTCGTGTTCTGCCGGTGACTGATTCACAGCTCACCTTACGTGTACCGTCCTCACAGAGGAGCGCTCTGAAGTCCTTAATGATACGGTGCCATACCTTCCCAGATAGTATTGCATGTTGTGCTATCAGTAAGTTACATCAAAGGCTTGGCATTCAATTAGGGCAGGGCGGGCTCTGAAATGAGGCAGTCTGCTGCGTTTGAAATGCACTGAATTCTCTCTCGCTGTTGAAATGAGGACAGCCTTACGTTGCAAACCCGCTGCCGGGTGAGGCTGTGGGCTGTAGATCTGTCGCTGCTATGAACCGCAACACTGTTTGCCTGTGGAATTTGCATGAAGTCGGGGTTAGATCACAGGACGTCTCAGAGCCGAGATGTGCCGGCAGCAGCACAGCGAGGTTCCAATGACCGGCCCTGAGACCAGCGGCCGTCGCGGCCGTGAGAGGACACGTGCAGAGGCAGGCGCTGCAGCCCGACGTGCACCACGAGCAAGGGAAAACAACGGAACATTGTCTCCCACGTGATTATTCAATTAAAACACTTCTGGTGGAAGAAAAGCTAATTCGAACCCGTCAGCACACAGGGGTCATTTGGTGATGCGGTCGGTGTCCTCAGGCGGTAGCGCCGTTGTCCGCCCCGCGCGCGGGCTCAGGCGGGCTCCTCCCCCTGCCCCGCCCCCCGGCCCACGCTGCCGGCCGATTGGTGCGGAGTTCCTTCAGTCCACGGGAGGCTCCGCCCCTTCCCGTCGTCTGTCGTGCAGGTTGATTGGCAAACGCGTCGCGGCGTTCTCGCGCCGCAGCCTGCGCTCACCCCTGCTCGCCCCGTGGGGCGCGATTGGCGGATCTGGCCGTCAATCTCGGA
This sequence comes from Bambusicola thoracicus, assembly GCA_002909625.1. Taxonomy (NCBI): domain Eukaryota; kingdom Metazoa; phylum Chordata; class Aves; order Galliformes; family Phasianidae; genus Bambusicola; species Bambusicola thoracicus. Next base: position 11,317 of record PPHD01009108.1, read on the forward strand.
TTAGCTCCGTCCCGACCGGCGATCCCGCCCCCCGAGCGCGGGGCGCGCGTCGATTGGCGCAGCGGGCGGTCGGTCAGCAGAGCGCCCGCCCCTCTCGGTCAGGTAGCCCGGAAGATGGCGGCGGCGGCGGCGCCCGGAGGGTCTGTGTGAGCGGAGCGCGGACACCGATGCCGCGGAGGGCCGCGCCGTGGAGGCGGGGGGCAGCGGCTGCCGCAGGAGCTCCCCGGAGACGCTGAGAGCCTCGAGCCTCTCGTTCGGCGCCGAGCCGCGGGCCGGCGGCGGAGGACATGCGTCGGCGCGAGGGGCTCGGCCCGGCGGCCGGGCGGCGGGGGGGCGGCCCAGCCGGGCTCGCCGTCCTGCTGTCGCTGCTCCTGGGGAGCGGCGGGGCGGCCCCGCTTCCGTCTGCAGGCGCAGGTGAGGCGCGGGGGCGGCGCGGGGGCTGCGGGGCGCGGCTGTGGCTGTGGCAGCGCTGTCCCACTTCGGGGGGCCGCGGCTCCTGAGATCGCGCGGCGCGCTCCTTCCGTACCGCGCAGCTCTTCTGTAGCGGCCGCCTGTGTGAGCCGTACGGATCTCGGCGTGCCGTTCCCCGTTCCGCCCGAGAATCGCAGCGGGGCTCCCTGCCGGGGCCGCGGCCCCTGGAGGCGGGCGGCGCTTCCCTCGACGGGAATGCAGTCCCGGCTGCTCGGCTCTGCGTTAGGTAACGCTGGCGGCCTTCGGGCCCTTATCTTCCTGTTTATCTTAAGACACACACGGGCGGTGTGTTCTCCCGATCTCACGAATTACCGCAGGAAGGTTTATTTGCTCTGATGGGTGGCAGTCGCCTCCATTATTCACATGTTTTGTTGTGCTTTGTTGGGACTTCCGAACATAAAATTGTGTTGGGGCTGAATTCTGTTGGGCTCGACTCAAATGTGCACTGGGATTCAGTTGTGGTGGTGTAGTATAGGGCAGCTGGACGGGGCAGGGCAGGCAGGGCAGCAGCGTGAGGGAGAGCTGTGAAGCTCAGCTCTTCGGCTGCTGTTCCACGGAATGCATCAAAACTGAGTGTAGAACCCACACTTCCTTTCGTTTTGGACCTACGTTTTTCCCATTTATTTTCTTCCCAAGGAACTTGCGGTTGTTCACGAGTTACTGCTTCTGTCAGCCTTCCTTGAGGTTGGTCCTTCTGCAATAAAGTTCTGGGGAAAATGAAAACCCCGGGAGGCCCGTGGTCAAACTTGTGTTTTCTTGGAGGCTAAATGATAGTTTTCTCATTTATGAAATATGTGAGAAGTTTCCCAATGACACTGACTTGTCATCGGGCCATGAGGTAGGGCAGCGTAGTTCTGGACAGCCGTCTTTTCCTTTTGGGTGTCTGTTCTTTTCCTGAAATGTTGTTAGCTTTTCTGTTTCAAGGCAGGCGTCAGTGTGTGCATCGAGTGTCCTCAAAGGAACCCAGCTTTGTTTTTTAATGACAATTCCTCTGCTATCGAGACTACACCACGTATCCTGCAAAGCTCAGAGATGAAGATGTACCTTCTATAATGCTGTCACAAACCTGTCCCGTCGGAATGGAAAGTCATGCTAAGCAAATCGCTCTTTGGAAACAGCCTCTGCTGTATTGAGCCTTGTTCCCTCGTGTGTCCCATGCGAAGTCGCTTTGAGACTGTGGGTGTTGAGACACCTCAACTGTTGAGGTGTTGAGACTGGCAGTCGCTGATGGCTTTCAGAGTAAATAACGGGCTCTGCTTTAGGCCTTGGCAGCACTTTTAGCTCACTACTGCACACAACCTCATGTCTAAGAGGTGTGAAGTTAGGAAGTTTGTTTGAGGCTGTATTTCTAAACTTGCTAAAAAACAAACAAACAAGAGGAGGTAGAGGAAGGAAGGCTTTTATTGTTCCCCTGGTATGTTCCGTAGCAATTACTACAGAAAATAGGAGAAGCGAGGTGTTGAAGATGCTACTAGCTGGAAACAGGCTGACTTAATTTATTCAGTGAATGGGAAAGGGAGGGCCCTGGGATGTGCTGTGTTCGTTGTGAATATGAGGGTTCACCTGCTGGAGGTGAGAGCTGAGGACAGATCTGGCTGAACCCACCTCTGAGGGACTGCACGACCTGACGTGCTCCGGGTCAGAGCAGCTGGTAGAAGGAAGTACTTCAGCTGTTCGGAGCCTGTGGAGCTCCACCTGAGTGCGTCAGGCCAAGATGGTTATCATTTTCAGCACTGTGTAGCTGAAGTATTTGAGAAACGCTCTTTAGCAGTAATTTTTGCAGACAAACATACTGCATCATAATCTGACACTTCTGCTTTGCTGCGCTAAAGCTTTACATTCTAATTCAGGCTCTCTCTCTCTCTTTTTGACTTGGATTTTCATACTTGACCTTAATTCAGCTGCCTCTCCAGAAAGCTGGGAATCTGAATCAAGGGTATGTATGGTAGTGTCAGAGGAAGCGCTTCTGTCATCTCTGCTGTATGAAGTCCTTGCAAATGTAAAGGAACGGGGGCTCAAAACTATTCTTTTCCTGCATAACTTGAATAGGGGGTAGCATTTTTCACAGGTGTTCAGTTTTGCATTTGTGATGGTTGCAGTCTGCTCAGCTGGATGGAGGCAGCAGGGCTGGCGCCTGCCTGCTTCCTTGCTTTGCGCTGAGCCTCAGTGCTGAGGCTGCCCTCCTGCAGCAGCTGAACGCCCGGCAGTGAATCCTTGTTGAAGATCCAGAAAATGACGCCTAGAAATTGATGTGTGGTATCCAGAGGCACCTAGATGTTTGTGCAGCTCTGACTGCTATGGTCAAATGCCTAGAGACAACAACTTTGAGATCGTTACTTTTTTAATTACAAAGATGGGTTCTGTAGTTCATACACAGTCCTGGGAAAATTGGTGCTTTTGAGCTGCTTTGGCTTGATGTTTACCGGGACTTCTGTCAGACCAAAGCCTGCTTGTGTTTGTAGCCCGTGGTTTGGTACTGCACACAGCGTGTGTGACCGCCGCGCATGCAGACAAAAGCAATTTTCTAAGCATATGCAAAGTAGAGAGTCAGATCACTTGAAGCTGAGAAAGATCCTGTTTGTACGAGGGGTTTTAATCATGGTGCAGTCTTCTTGGGAGTGGTCTGTTCATCTCACCTTTCTTCTTGCTTTCAAGAATTAAACGTTTACTTCTCCCTTTATCTCTTGTTTTAACTTCTGATGCGGGTACCTACTAATTGTACAGCCAGAGATGCTAAGTTGCCTTTTCTCTTTTGTTTCTCCTTGTGACTTTGTGACTCTGGAGTGAGAAGCCAGCCCTGACTCTTGGCCTGCAGGAATGTTCCACGTGAGGCTTTGTTCTCAGGCTGGGTCTGCTTTCTCTGGCTGTAAGGATCTGCAGTTGGCTCCAGATAATGCAGCCCTCGTAGAGGGCAGCCCCTTCCCCAGGTTGTTTCTCACACCCCGGATGCTTGGCTACACTTACTAATTCCCCAGCTATGGCTGCTCCATGTTAAGGCGGTACTGACCAGAAGCGGACTAGAAGTGTCCTGACAGCGTTAGGCATCAGGATGGGAGAGCCCGTGGGTTAGTGCTGGTGTTACTGCAGGTTCTGTTTGTTTGAAAAAGCAGTCTGTGTTATGAAGTCCAGTCCAGCATTCTATCTGAAAAGCACTGAAGGCAAGGTTATATTTTAGGAGGCTATTGAACAACCAGAGAGTGATAGGAAAGTTGGGTAGTAGGCTTTCAGGTATTGGCTTTCAGCAGAGCAGATCCTGTTCTCACAAGTCAGACGTTTATCCCATGGGCAGTTCTTTTTCCCAGAGATTCTTCAGCTGTGAATGGGAATGAGCTATAGGGGTGAAGGAGCTCTTGAGGCAAAATGCTGCTGCTTGCCTTCTTTCCCATGTACCTTATCCGGGTCTTACTTGAGAGCTGGAAATGCATCAGCTGTAAGACCAAGATTCCCCAAAATAGCACCAATGGAGGTTGCATGTATGAATTCCTTTTGCGGGAATTAAAAGTGAGTTGTCTCTTCAGAAACAATGTCTTAGTTTGTGTTCCTATCCAAGTGGTGGGAGGAAAAGCTACTGATATTTTGGTCTCCATGCTACAGGTGCTTCTGATGCTTTGGGATACCATGATAGGTTATCTTCTCATGCTTTCAATGATTGTGGTCTGCTTTGTTTTGGATAAAAAGCCCCACCAAATCTGCAGTTCTTGTGCCTCTCGATTGGAGGGGAGGTAAAGCACGTGAGATTGTACTGTATTGGGCAGGAATTAACTGTAAAAACCAACATCTAGCAGCAGTAGTGCAAATGTAAGTGTACACGCGTGTATGTATATATAGACTTAAGAACCACGTATTACTTTTGCAGTATAATTAGTTACCCAGATTTTCCAGAAACATTACTGTGAAAGCACAGCATGTGTTATGATGGAACTTAGCTGTTTTTTACCTTAAGATCTTGCTTTCTGCAGGTTGGAAACTTTAACACTGCAACTTCAAGCCAGTATTGTTCCCTAAACACCTGACGTTCCCAGCCCTTAGTTAATCCTTATTAAAATGGAGCAGTATGCTGTTCTGTGGGCAATTCTTTGACATCAGTCAGGAGACCTGGTGGGCTGCGGATTAAGGACGGCAGTGTAAAGCTGGACCCGAGCTCATGCTTTTACAAGTTGATGTCTGATGGGCGGCGCTGAGGTGGGCAGGGGAGGTGTGCAGAAGAAGGTGGGAATTGGAGCCGTGTTGTTTGGAGGATGCTGCATTTGGTGGGAACTCAGCATTACTGCAGGTGATCCTGCCTTGGGATGTGTAACCTCTGCCAGTCCTGACTTCACAGTGAACATGAGCAGCTATAGGAGCTCGCTTGAAGTACAACGTAGAAGTACTTAGGAGGGGCATGGGATAGAACAGTTAGAAGAAACATTGGTGTAAGTGGTGAGAGAATCTTCTTGTCTTTTTCGGGACAAATGGGAGGGTTGAGGCTGTTTGCCAGGAGTTGCTGATAGTTCCGTACCCAGCTGTGAAATGAAGCGGCTGATATTTCTTCTTGAGCGTATGCACGGCACGCGGTGATGTCAGGGTGACGTGTCCACAGAACACTGCAGCTGTGAAACCGGCTGCTGTCTGTGAGGAGGGCGGGCAGAGGTTTGGGTGTCTCCTGGGAAAAGGTCGGCAGGAAATCGCCACTTGCTGTCTTTGCTGCCCGTGTCTCTGTGATGGGCTGATGTGGTGAGAAGAGCTGCGGATTTTTCCAAAGAAACGTCTGCACACGTCCTGGTCTGACATCCTGCCCGCACTGCCCGTGGAGGGCTTAATAATGCCGCAGGATAAGAACGGGCATTGTAATGGCCGAGGTCAGCTGGGAGGGGTGCGGTGTCCCCATCCCATGGGTGTCACCCACCCAGCAGGATGCAGTAATGGAGTAATTTGCGGGTGGGTTTTTTTCACTACTGCTGCTTTTTTTTTTTTTTTTTTTTTTGTCCTCTTATTTTTGTCGAAGTGTGTGACTGATTGAGGCCATGGAAGGCAATTCAGGTCTAGGCAGGAATTTCTGACTGACGAATACTAATTGCTGCCTCTTGTATTCCGAGAGACAAAGCAGCAGTGTGCGTGCCTGTGCTGCGGGCGCTGCTCTGTGAGGCTGTAAGAGCTTTCCTTCGTGGGACTGCGGCTAGTGGGATTTTCTGTAGTTATAAGGAAGAAGGGAAAAGAGTATCAGGCGATAAAGTGCTTTTGTGTGAAGAGGTGTTTGTCATATCCATAGCAAAGGTTACTCCTGTGAGCTATGCAGACTTTGCCTTATCTGAGACAAGGGTAATAATAACAGAGAGAGGGAGGCTTTTGAAATAACTCCCTCCAGGTAGTAGAATCCTCCACGTTTTGTTCAGGGTGGCTTTTCTTGCTTTCAAACTTCTGCCTTTTCTTTGAATGGCAGCACATACTGACAATCTGAGCTGAGATGTTCGTAGATGAACTCGGAGGCTGCCTAATGCTCTGCAGGCGGTACTGCATATGTCAGATCTTAGCGTTTGCTCAATGAAGGAAGCATTTGAATTAATTCAGACATTTGCAAGCAGTTTTAGATTTCCTGAAGGTGCTGGCGTTGTGCTGGGGACATCAAGTCAATGAAAGCCATCTGAGTCTTGGGAACGTGCCCTCCTGCTGTATTGGTAATGGCCATTCCAATCAAATGGCTGATTGGAAAGAGGAGTCCTGCTAAGTGCCTCCTCTCCTAAATTCACCTTGTTACCTTTCAAAAAACAGTCTGAAATGTAAATCAGCCCTTCACAACTTTAAGTTTGTCTGCTTCTGTTGTGTTTCAGTTGAAGATCAGTGGTGATTTGTTGCAATTCTTATACATTTTAAAGTCTGTTGTAATGTGGAGTCGCACAGCTAAATGCTGTGCAAAGGTCTGCTGAAACATTCTCAAAAATGGTACTGGGTTGTGGCTGTGCTGTTAAGTGGAGCAGAGTAGGAGAAGTTGGGATGAGCGGAATGCAGGGACTGATGGAATTAGCAAATGACGTTTTTTTTGGCGAAATAAAGGAGCTGTAATGCATGCTAAGCATTTACGTTTTCATCCTGACTGGGTTACACCATGGGTACATGTAGGATTGCTTGCAGCAGGCCTTTGTTCTAGTCTTCGATCTTCACCTGTAGGCCTTCCTAGGCTCAGCTGTCTGTATTGGCTTTGTGCAGCAGCCCTGCAGGTGTCACAGAGTGAGCAGATGTAGGAGAGGACCCTTAGTGGAAAAAGATAGCAACCTGAATCTGACTTGGAAAGCATTATCCACTCCTACCCAGCCCTTACAAGTTAATAGCTGGCACAGAGGAAAATGACAGCGTTATTTAGGAAAAACTCATGCTTGTAATATAACACTGATGTGTTTTTGTATTGTTAATCTGACTACATTAATATCTGTGAATAGCACAATGAAGTAAACGTGGTCTCGTTTTACAGATGCCCTGGAAGTCGCCGGGAGCAGAGGTGGGCTGGGCCATCCATTAGTGCTGTGAAGGTGCTCTGCTCTGACTTGGAGCCATAAAGTCACATGGCGGTTCCTGATGGTGTAACATGGGGGTGTTGAAGAGACAGTGTCAGTGACTGCTGTCATCTGCCATAGCACAGAACTGCCATTGCCATGGCTGCTCCTGAAAGGAGAGCCTCTTCCTTCTGCAGCGGGACTGGTGTCGCATAGCAACTACTGTGCTGAAAGCTCAAAATCAGATGCTGCCTTGAAGTTGGCTGTGCCCTAACGGTGCTTGCCTCGTGTGGGGTGTGCTCTGCCTTTCTCCTGGCAGTGAGTCTTTTGTCAGTGTGCTCTGTAGTGTTTGTTATCTACACTTACTTGTTTGTCTCCCAAGCTTAGAAACGTGCAGTGTTGTGCTGTCACTTTTTTTATTTAAAGCCCAATTTTGTGAAGATTTGAGACCTTAATTGATTAATCCCATTGAAGCAAATTTGGGAAAGGCCAAACTTGTGCTCAGTGACTTCTGCTAACTGGTAAGGGAAGAGGCAGGGCTGCTGTCCTTGCTGCGGGCAGGCAGTGCTGCTGGTCCTGTCCTGCTCCTGCGGGCTGGCACTGCTGTGTCCCGGCCTGCTGTGCCCGGGGAGGGGCTGAGGGTGAGCTGTGGAACTGGGCAGAGAATGAACTAAAGCCGGTGAGAAACCAACTTGTTGGCTCGTTGCTGTGTTTGGTAGGTAAGTCTGCTGTCTTATGTAGAAAGTCAACTGAAGGTATCCAGAATCCTCAGCTATACACATTGCTTTGAGAGGTGCTTTGTAGGAAAGCCTTTTTCCACCCCTTGAAACATGCTGGTCGGTACTGAGGTTTGTTCTCATGCCCATGCTTGATCCCGAGGATGCCAGCATCTTTTATCACTGCTGCTGTTTTGGTGTGTTCATCTACTTGCACACATACAGCGTTTGACTTCAGATCATTCAGCACTGTGTTAAATGTTGCTGCCTGTGCTTAACCAGTGACTCTCATCACTGAATATGTATTTATGCAAGATATTAAAATAGCTTCACTTATAAAAAAAAAAATTACTTCAATTACAGGCTGTCATCATCTCATATTTAATTTTACATTCATCTTTTTTAAAAGTGCAAATTAAAAAATACCACTTCTTAATGACTATAAGAGTGACTTCAAAGCTTATCCAAATAGAGATGGATTCTGTAATTCTTGGTAAGTAGCACTGAGTTGTATGAGTCATAAAGTGCTATTCTGTAAGTGTTGCAGAAACTTGCCCATGACAATTAGCGTTTTTCTTACATTAAAGCATTTTTTACATGTTGTGTATGAACATTTTCCTGCATTCATGGAAGCTCGGGTGCCTTCCGTCTTAATGAACCGGCTTAACCAAAGGTGATCTTTGTGGGGTTTCTTACTTCATTACCTTGTCCAGTTGACTGCTGTTCATCTTTTATTGGGGGTTGCAGAAGTTCTGTGAGGTTAGGAAGTATATTTTATTCCAGGACATGTAAAGAGATGGCCATGTTCTGGGGAAGAGTGCAACTTGTGTAAAGCACGGCCTTCAGGCTCGATAAGTGTGCAGTTTCCTTTACAGAAGGAACTGCAACCAAAATGTTCAAGAGTGCATCTTAATTTGAGATGGAGACAAATCACCTAAAGAATGGTGAGAAATGGAAGTGGAGAGTGGAGGTGTTTACATCCATTTTGCTTTTGTGCAAACAACTTGTGGTTACCATGCATTCATTGAAAGATACAGTAGTGCCTTCTATATCCGTACACAGTCCACATGAGGATTCCTTCTGGTTACCTTTTTTCCTTAGGGCCTGTGTTGTAGCTCACAGGAGCCATCCCCGGAGGACTGGATTTCTCCTATCCGTGTGTAGTCACCTCTATGAGTCTATCCAACGGAGTCCTGATGTTCAGCGCTGCTGCTGTTCATCACATCTCAGTGATGGCAGTGCCGGAGGCCCCTCTGTGTGTAGGACAGGTGGCCGAGCTGTGCATGCAGCTGGTAGAGCACAGGAGGGGTTGGCCCCTTCCCTTTGCTTTTATATTTATTGTTTCCACAGAGTTAAATGTTGAGACTCACGGTGGGTAGGTAAGATATCTGGGAGAAGCACCTTCTGACCCTAATTGTATTCCTATAATACTACATATGTGCTTGTTTCTAGGTCAAGGAGTGGCAGCTGAAGTTTCCTCATCTTTTGCCGTTCTGTCTGTCTGTGCTCTGGTAGTTCTGGTGGTCCTGCTTGCAAACTGTGTCTCCTGCTGCAAAGACCCGGAGATCGATTTCAAGGTAAGACTTTCAAGTTAGAAATGTACATGCAGATGATATTGGCAGCTGCATTCTGGTATTTCTGCATCACTGTACGTGTTCTCTTCTGAAGTACCCAGCAGCCGTCTGTCTGCACACTGGGGAGTAGTGCTGTGACTGTGGAAGTACTTGGTCTGTGCTGCAGTCAGCACCTTGGGCTTGTCAAAACCATTCCTATCTGTTAGGATCAATAGTGGAAGTGTAGTCTTGAGACAGTCTTACTCTAAACCCTTCTTGGGTTGTTCTTGTTTTCTTTTAATTTGCTTTTAGTCTTGTGATAGGATTTAAGATTTTCCTCTCAGGTAATGTTGAAGATGCATATCCAGTGCAGAAAACATATTGAATTTATTAGCAGAGAGCAGTTTCTTCCAGAGCATCAGTCATTGGTGTTCATGAGCTGAAGTGTGGCTCTTTTCCTAGAAATATATATTTAAAAAAAAAAAAA
>PPHD01009109.1:0-21010 GCA_002909625.1 Bambusicola thoracicus
GAACACCTCCAGGGATGGGGCATCCACAGCCTCCCTGGGCAGCTGTTCCAGCACCTCACCACTCTTTCTGTGAAGAACTTCCCACTGACATCCAATCTAAACCTTCCCTCCTTGAGCTTATACCATTCTTCCTTGTCCTATCAATGTCTACCCTTGTAAAAGCTTGATTCCCCTTACCGTCTGTTTGTTTTATTATGTGGGAGGATCCTTTTTTTAGTGGTGGGGATAGGACCTCTGTTCTCCTTTGTTGTTCCTACACTTGCCTGAGGTTTGTCAGCACTATAGACAGGAATGCTATGCATACAAACCTCTGCTTTGCACAGGTGCGTAGCCAGATGGGTGATCACAAATTCTTGCCTTGCAGCCCCAGAACCACTCAGGACTGCCTAAAAGCAACCACTGCTGTGCCAGCAACAGGCAGCTGCTGGGAAAATGCCTGCTTCTGTCGAGGAAAAAATCCGCCTGGGGCTCTTGGAGTCATCAGCTGCCTAGAGAAGAGAAAACCCAGCTCCTCCATGGGTTAGAGCAGCAGTCCCTCCCAGCAGGAGAGGATGAAGCACCACCATGCAGTGACAAGGCAGATTCTGCCTGACAGAGAAGCTGATGGTGCCTGCAAGGACCTGGGCCAGAAGTGTACCCAAGAGTGCTCTGCATGAGTCCTGGCCACCGCTGCCATCCCCCGAGAGGAGATGCAACAGCACCTGCACAGGAGTGTGCAGCTGGCAGATAAGGAGCAGCTGCTGTCCCTTGCTTTATTCTGCCCAGACAGGAGCAGGCAGAGGGTAGGCTATGTACCAGGTGGACTTCCATATCATCATGGTTCTGGGAGGACTGAAAGACTGTGCTAGCACACCCCACACTCTGTGCACAGGTGCAGAGTGATGTGCTGTGGATACAGCTGGAGCCTCCAAGAGCTGTCTTGAAAGCTGACAGAGATGTCATGGGCAGGTAAATAAAGGTGTGGACATTCATTTGGTTTTCCACATTCCCTAAGACAGTGTGGGGTTCAGGATTGAATTATGGGTGTATGATAGATATATCTGCATCTTTCTGTGTGATCTAAGCAGTTTATGCACACCAACAGAAGACCACAATGTAGTGCTAATGATATTTTTTTTCCCAAGACTTCTATATTTTGACTTAAGCAATTTAAAACAGAGGAAATAAAAGTCTTCTCTGACAGTGATGGACAAAAACTTAAATACTGACTAAGACCTGCTTTCTGGACCCAAAGTACTGTTTTCTAGATCCAAGCACTAGAATATCAGAATGAAATCAAATTGAAAACATTAGTGGATTTGTGATGATGACCTCAGTATGACAGGAATGCACTGTGAGTTTTCTGGTTTGGAGAACAAATGTTATTAAGAAGCCTTAAAAAAACTGTAAGCATAAAACATCAACTTAGGAAATTCTCACGCTGTTTTTTAATCAGAAGTATGAAAAAAAACAAAACAAATGCTATTTTCGAGCGGTGAGCTTTTTGTTCTAAGCTACTGCCAAGAACATATTTTTGTCCGCTAAGTCAGGATGCTGATACGGAACCTATTATTTTAGATGAGCATGTTATTTCTGGAAAAATTCAGCAGTTTCAGTCAAAGGATTTTGTATTTTTTTTTCCTCAAAGAAAAGCAGCGTGTTAGGTTTTTCTCTTTTCCCAGACATGTCAAAGCTGGCAGAAGCAGCATGATACTTGATGAAGTCAGTAAACTAGAAGACTACTTCCTTTTCTAACTTAAGTGCTTAAAACACACCTGGAGACAGAGGTTATACCTGGAACATACTGTAGGGTTGCCACGCATGCTTTCATATTTCATAGACGCATTATCAGACTTTGTTTTAAAATTTACGGTCAGAAATATTTTCTCTCTTTCTCTCCCCACCTTCCTTCTCTCCTTCCTTCTTGAGATGGCAGAGAATTTTGTGCTATATGTGGAGTTTGGTGAACTCCCTCTGGTGGTTAACTGCAAACCCAGATTACTCAGTGATCGCCACATTCCTACGTTGTTGAAGTAGCTATCCTGGTGAAGAAATACGTGTGTCAAAACTTACCATAAAAATAATTTCACTGGAGTCTGCCTTCACGCTCCTTCATAAAGTGGATATTGAACTCAATCACAGAAACCATGGAGGTGTGCACCAGAAAAGTATCGTAAAACTTTGTTAGGCAGATAAAATACACTCCACGTGTTGTCCATCCAGAAGGATAAGGAAAACACCAAAGAACAAAGAAATTTTGGATGTTGTGTTGAGGGACATGGTTTAGTGAGAACCATTGGTGAGGGGTGAATGAATGGTTGGACTGGATGATCCTGTGGGTCTTTTCCAACCTTAGCGATTCTATGATTGAAAAATGGTAATCTACTGGATCAAAACTATTGCAGACCACTGGCTGGAGGCCCTAAATAGTTTGCTGTGTTTAGGAAAAAGCATTTCACGTCATGGTTTTGAGTGATTACTGTGATTTGCATTTTAAAAGGCACATCTCCTTAATAAAGCTATCTGAAACCACTGGGATATGGCTACTAGCTGCTGTCGCATACATCTGTCATGACAAGGAGTCAAAAAGTCATATCAAAACCAAGCAATTATCTTTCTGGAATATTAATAGAAGCATTTTATATAAGAATGGAAAAATAGTTTTTGTTTGTTAGTTTGTTCTTACATAGCTCAATGCTCAGACCACAGATCGATCATTTTGTGTCTTTAGTACACAACAGTCTGAACAGTGTGTTTCTAAAGTGGCCTTCGTCAGTATGGGGAAACAATTGAGCCCCTTTCTTTTAGGTTGCAGGACGGGCCCTCTCACCTCTGGATCTATGCAACTCCTGTAGGCTGACTGCCTGTGCTCAGTTTTAGACCGTAGCCATAAATGCACAAAAAGCACAGGGTTCCTTCACTGCATCAAAGATATCTATGTTTTATGGATATGTGTAAACTATTGAGGGGTGCAGAATTCAACTCATTTCTTCTTGCCTCACAGTTTTCTTGAAAAAGATGACCAGTGCATTAAGTTTGTAAAACTTGTTATTTTTGGCATCTGCTACCACTGAATGGTACCGGGGAGTCTGGATGTGTTGTTTTTTTCCTTCATCCACACTTCACATATTTTTTCCAACTTTATTTATATCTGAAAAAGAAGCCACGGGGGATTTTTTGAAAGGGAAGCATCCAACACAAACAAGTGCTCCAATTCATGTGTAGCAAGATAGTAATCCTAAAACACGAACCAAAACCACTGAGATCATTCTGTCACAATATAAATCCTGTATATAGTATTTTCTTAAGAGTTCTTTGGGAAAAAAAAGAAAAAGAAGAAGAAGATCTTATGTCTCACATTTGTTCAACCTGATCAGTTATTTTTGTCAGCTGTGTATCTGCCTGTGATAACTTCTTGCTTTATCATGGGGTTGTAGGAGGTGGAGCTGGAATGGATCTCAGGAAATCTCTAGTTCATCCCACTGCCTAATGCTCGTCTGTCTCCTATCTGACAAAAAGCACAGATCCATTTTTACAACGTGAACTGTTTTTCTTCTCATTCTGATTTTTGGAAAAAAAAAAAAAATTGAAAATGTTTAGAAAGATGAAAATTTCATGGTAGAAAAATTAATATTTCAGGCCTAAATAAAACCTGGTAAAATATTGGTGAAGTGTCCTGCCCATCTTTCAGTATGTTGCTCTGTTTGCTATTTGTTTTTATTTTCCTTTTCTTCCTTGTGCTGTTTTACAGCTTTTTTTTCTTTCTAGAACTGTCCTTTTCTAGCTTCTGCATTTCCTTTGCCCTTATTTGCTCTGTTATCTTCACAGATGCTGCTATGAAGAGAACTGAATGAAACACCCTTCTACAGAAGAGCCATCAGAGACACAGCTAAAGCAAATGGAAATGCAGTAAGCACAGAAATGATGTTGGTAATTGCTGATAATCATCTCAAGGCTTTTCTAATTAATTTTTCCATACTGACTGCGTTTATATTGTGGTCTGGATACATCACATAATAACACAGTGATCACTTCACATTGCATCCAAGCTGTTCTTACCTACTCTCGTGCTCTGGCAACACCTTGTTTTTCCTTGGAGCATCACATTTCCTTCTCCTGTTCAAATCAATATTCAACCTCTCTGTGGGATTTTTTCCCCTCTCTCTTTCAGTCACTGTCATTACATCTGTACAGTTCTGTACCTTGTGCCACTGCCGGCTGGAAGAAATGACAGCATGGTGGCAACCTTTGCTCCAGATGTCCTGACATTCCTTTCAGTGCTGTTCCAGAAGGAGACCTCAAGATTAGCAGCTGGGTTTTGAAGATCTAGATTTATACATCATGACCTACAATGAAATAAAAGGAAATCACCATGCTCAATGGAGGAATATAAAACTCTGGGTCATTTGCAAGTCATTAAACTTGGATGTTTATGTTTAATTCTATACCCTATTTACAAAAAGAGAAAGAATTAAAGCAATTGAGAAGCGTGTTGTATTTCTCAATGTCTAACAGCAAAGATTTGTTTTGCTTGGAAATAGGGAAGAAGAGACCGCTTCGAACATGTATAGTAACATCCAGCTGTCTGGATGATACCCACCCATTTCAGTGAGAGCCTTGGGAAACTAAACAGAGTATTGGGGTCTACCCAGGCAGCCTTTTTTTGAGGTAGGCAAGAACGGTGAGCTTTGGTAACAAGGACTCCAAGAATTACAAGTAAGAAAGCATGGAGACAATAGAAAAACAGGAATTGAAAGTAATCTAAATATTTCCTTACTATAAATACTGACTGAAATAATTCTGATAATGTGCAGGGGCTCCCATAACTCCTTGCAGATGTATTGGAGTTACGAGCCATCTTTGATGGTAGGAGAGATACACCACAGCATCCATCTCCAAAGGGCGTGCTAAAAGAGATGTTGACGGAGAAGACAGGAGCCTAAGGCTCCACTGAAGAGAGCAATGAACCAGTCCATCATAGAGCAGCTTGAAATACAGTTTTTATGGAGTTCTTCTGTAAAGGGCACTGTGAGTTGACATGAAGTGTAGTTGGGGCATTAGTAGTGCACGTGTAGTAAGGTTTAGTTCAGTTCCATGAATCAAAGTACAGCAAGGCGAATGACTTCATTGTCCTCCCATTGGACACCATGGGAAAGCAGATAGAGTGGATGTATTTTACGTTACACAAATAGTAACTATCTCAAAGAATTTGCTAACTGATGCCCTAAAGGCTAAGAAGTAAAATATTACATTGCTATCCCCAGAGCAACAGCTGAGGTTATGACTGTGCAAGAAAATAAATCCGATGAAGTCCAAAAGTAATGTAATGTTTGGCTTTCATGAGCTGATTTTCCCCAGCCACATTCTCACACCAGACCATGTTTATTTCTCCAACTCTTTGAGCATAACATTTGTTTGCATGGCTTTAAGTGTTGCAAAACAGAGAAGGGACTCAGGAGGGACCTCTCGATGATGCTCTGCTACATCCATCGTGTGGCACTCCAGCTCAGTAGGAAAGGCAGAGGTTTCCTGGTGATCCTAATGGTATTGAAACTTCGTTTTTTCTTGCAAGACCACTGCAAGGGAAAGGAATCTGCTGCTGCTTATTGTTGTTTAACAGCATCCTAACTGAGTAGGAGTAAAGGTTGTTAAGGCTGAGGGCATGCATATCTCACTTCTTATCTTATCTGCTTTTGTTTTATGTAATGTTAACCTTGACTCTTAGAACATTCTGTAAGGTATTTTTTAATCAAAGAGAATCCTAAAACCTAAATTCTTCTTTAGTCACTGATTATAAAAGCACTACAGAGCTGAATGTTTTGCTTCTACCTCATTTTTAAGGAAAAAGACTTGGACTGCATATTGCACTGTCAAACTCATTGTCCTCAAACCAAGGGAAAAAGGCAAGCAAATGCAAATTGCATTAATGCCCTGTGAAACAGAAAGAGGGAAGAGTTCATTAACAAATGAGGAAGAACTGTTCAGGCAAAATGAAATAGTTTGGTTATTTCCTGGGAGAATAATAGCAAGCACTCTCTGCATATTAACTAGTAGAAGTAAAGCGTAAGTTTTACAGTCTATATGAAACAGGGGGATGTTTGCCACTTGACTGCGGCTGGACCTGCTGATGAGTACACTGACAGTGCTTATTCTGAGCAGCATGACTTTCTGCAGGCAAGCTCGTTAAGTAAATAAATTATGTTTACACACACAGAATATATATTTCATAAGAACAGGTCTTTGAACTCCCCTGTCCGTGTGAGCTACACTGTGGATTACAAAAAGGCAGCGCATAAATGGTTGCTTATGGCACTTGGCATGAGAGCAGCACATTTGTCATGTCCATAGATGGTCACCCGCCAAAAGTTGCCCACTGCTTTTTATCTGCTTCTGTGTCAATAATACATTAATCCTGGTTGTCTGCAGGTAAATGAAGTATGCCAAGTTTCCAGGGAGTATCCGATGGATGTTCATGCACCCTAGTCTGCACAATTATGCTATACCTGGTGATGTTTGCTGTGAAAGAATATAACCTGTTGAAACTCAGTAAATCCATCTGTTGCCTTGAATTGCCCCGACACGTTTAATATGGGCAGAACATTCCAGCAGTGAGAATCTCTGATACTTCAATGTGCTCCCAAAGAAATACCTGAAAAACAAACCTCCGGATTACTTTTCTGGCTGTCCAAGTTGTTGGTGTCAGGGTGCACCGGGCAAGGACAAGTGCTACTTCCAACTGCTGCAGGAGGACTCCTGGTCACCCTCTCTGCCCCGGCAGGCACAGCCAAGGTCAGCGAGACAGGGTAAGACTGTGTACTATCTGGAAATCAGCAAGATACTGGATTGTGTTCTGGACAGATTTCACAGCAAGCAGTTGAGACAGGTCAGTATAAACACCTGCACTGCATGTGAGCTGCTGACTTCTGAGGAGGAATTTCTCCTAATTGGTCTGTGCAAAGAAAGCTAATATAAGGGGGGGGAGAGGGGAGAAAGCATGCATTGGTTGGAGGGTGGATAAGAACCTCCATCTGACCCAGTAGTGTCTTGCCTGTGACAAAGAAAAGTGAAATAAATTGCAAGGTCGCTGCACTCTGCTTGTCTCAGCCTGTCTTTCATGTCCAATAAATGATGTGCGATTACAGTAAGCAGCTAGCTTCTAGGGAGTGTATTTTGGCAAGGGCCTCTCCCCTCTTTCCTCAGTGTTGGTACCGTGGCTTTGTGCCATGGTATCCTTCTATCCTCCTACCTGTCAAAATACTTCAGTCTGAAAGCACTGACTGCTACTGACTGTGGAGTAAACCCTGTGTTACACAGCTGCGTCTGGACCGTGTCTTGCAGTAGCGAAGTTGCTGGGCAGAGGCCATGGCCCCTGACATCCACAAGGACTATGCTGAAATCAGTGGGAGTTTCCTCTCCATACCAGAGAGAGATGCTTTTTGGAGCTAGCAGGCTATTTTATCTAGGCCTGTTTGTGCAGGATACAGCAAAGCGATTGCCTCCTGCGTCTATTTTTCTCTTTTTCGCTTTCCAAAATGCCTCTGTCAGGACGTGGGTTTTATTTTTTTTATGTATAAGAGTTGTATTTTTCCTCATTGCTTTCCCACGGAAGCTCTGCGTTTGAATTTGTTTCTTTCATGCGTAGCATAAACAGAAGACAGATTTTGTTCCTTCCCTCTACCGAACCTCTCTTGTTAAAAATGACTGATGCTTGTTTATCCCGTCTTTTGTACTTTGAACAGATATCAAATCCTATGCTTTGAAAAAAAATATAGCAGGGGATCATGGCTTCATCATCATTCATCAGGCACTTTGATGTGCCTGCCCGGCAAACCGAGAGCACAGATACATTCATTTGTCTGCTTGCAGTGAGTTGTAATTAGACTTCTGGCAAGCTAGAGGCTGCTTACCTGTAATGCTGCAACACCGCAGAGCTAAACCAGCTTACTGCACTTTACAGCATTCACTGAGTAATAGTAATATAATCAAATAAGTTATTAGTATTTTGCAATGCAGTTGCACGCTTGAGCCCGTGTCATCAACCGGGAGCCCACTGTGTTAGGTGCTTGCAAACACTGTTTTGGCCCAATCAAAAGGGTCTTCGAGTCTAATTGATTACCGCTGAGTTAGACAGGGCTTTCTCTGAGCCAATTTAACTTCCCACACAACTTCACACCTTCTGAGACTTGCTGCGCAACTGCGTCCCAGAACGCAAGCGGCATTTAAGGCAACCACATTTCATTTCTCCTTCATAGTAGGTGTCTTTATTGCTCCACTGACAGTGCAGATGGATTCCCCAAGGCAGACTTGAACGTCCGTGAAGGGATGGCTCCAGCATGAGCACCAGCTGCAGGCACACAGCCAGAGGAGAAAACACTGGTGTCAGCCTCTGGCTGGCTCGTAGCACACGAGTACAGCTGCACTTTGTGGACACAACCTTTGCCAACTGTCTTGATTCCTAAGCGTTATGAATGACAGACATAGTTTCAAGAAATAGCAGAAAAGGAGACTATTGAATGGCTGGCCCAAAGCAAGAAGGCAGAGGGACCCTGTACTGTACTGTACTATTTCATTAGCCTTTCCTGTTTTTCCAGTATCTTGCTGTTGTCTTAAACTATAAATGCTCAAGGGCAGTAGAGGCCTTTCTGTGCTGTGTGTACTTCTCCGCTGCCAAAATATTTTTGACTCCTTATCTATGACCGAGGACCTGAAATACGATTTCTATGTGGAAGATTTGCTGTAACTCAAACAGAAGACGTGTGCTACCTGCGCATGTCCTGCTGGTGCAAAGCAAATGCCCCACAGGTGCCCATAAGAAATTGCTTGTTTCGTGGCACACGATGTTTTGCCCAAATTCATTTACGACAAGAAAACTGCAGAGGAAATTGATTTCTGGTAGGAAATCATCGCTGGTTTAGATGTCACAAATGGATCAAGGGATTATTTTCATAGAATCATAGAATCGCTAAGGTTGGAAAAGATGCACAGGATCATCCAGTCCAACCATTCGCCTTTCACCAATGGTTCTCGCTAAACCATGTCCCTCAGCACAACACCCAAACGCTCTTTGAGCACCAAAGAGTGTTCAGTGTGACGAGATGTAAGCAAGCCATATCCCACTTGTTAATTCTCTCTGATGAAAAGTAATTAGCCCTACATTTTGTCCGTAGATTTCAGAGATACGAGGAATTAATACATTCTCATGTCTTTTGTACCAATGTATCAAGCAGCAAAACCTAGAAGAGCTTCAAAGCTCTATCTATACATTTCATCTTTTATATATTGCTGTCTATACCTTTTCTCCACTTATTGCAACAGGGACAGGCTCCTCGTTCTTAACTTTCCCACTATGAATGACTGGTTCTGAAGTTAGATTTCATGTCACACAGAGTAACGTTACCGCAAGCCACTACCAACGTGGAGGTGTTTGCGTTCTGTCCTGCCCCTCTGAGCAGCATAAACTTGACCTCAGCCCCACGGTACACACTAATCTGACTAACTGCTGTGTCTGGCCCTGGTTTAAACATACACCCGTGTACTGAGGCAGGATCTAAGGCATTTCTAGGGAAGAATTTAGGAATCCTTTTTGCCCCATCGGGACTACCAGCTGCCTGTGCAAGCAGCTGCACCCACAGAGCTCTGCTGGCCCTGACTGCTTTGCTTACTCATAGTGAGATATACAGGCTCAGCTTCATGCATGAAGCTCAAACATTAACCCTTTTTACCCTTTAGGTACAGCTTTATACAAGCTTAAGTATAGCTTTCACACATACAGATCTTTACATGAGAAGGCTTGCGAACGTATTTGTACCAGAGCATTCTACTTGCTTGTATAGCCATGCCCCTAGGAGATCAAGTAGCCAACAGTACTTTAAATAAATCTTCTATGTCATGGAGCTGGTAGTGTAGCTCAGGCATTTCAGTGAGTGTGCTCTGCTTCTCTTATTACTATTTTGCTTCAGCAGTCCCAGAGAAATCTTCGTACATTCAGGAAGGAATATTAAACAGCCTTTACCAAATAGAAAATTGAACCAATTTGCTCCACAGTTAATTAAAGCTTTTTCATTTCTTCAGTGTAGTTTATTGTTTCTCAAAATATCCTTATATTAGCAGCGTAAGAATGAAGTCTTGCAGTGGCGTGTGTGCTGTAAGGGTCCTGCTTTGGGGTAGGACATGAAGTATGACACAGAGGTGAATAAGAGGGATGTCTTTGATTTACTACACTCTGACCTTTGAAGTGTGAACTGATCTGAAAGAAGAAGGTGAAATTTTAAGACCAGATGTGAAAACTGTGAAAGACTTCTTCTTGACCAACTGAATACCTGTATGCATAATAATACAACCATTTCATTACTATGGTTGTAAGTGAAGTCAAGTATTCATAGGAGTGAAACACCAGGAAACTGGCCCACCTTATGGTTGTGAACTTAAAATCTAAAAATCTTCAGGTTCTTCCTATCCCTAAACTTCCTAGACATGAACCTAAAGTAATGTCTCCTTTTTTTTCCAAATGCCTTTCAGTATCTATTATTCAGAGGTATGTTGTCCTCTTCAGACTCATCTGCACAACACAGTGACATCCCGGTTTTATCTACGCTAACCTCATAGCACTGATAGCAATAACAGCCATTGCAGCAGCAATTTTAGTGCGTGCTATCAGAAAAGAAACTCTCCAGGGACACTTAATTAAATTAGAAGCAGTATACTAGGATGTCATACGATTGCACTTTCTTAGGCAGACATATCTTTAATTTCTCATCAACTTCACCAAGAAGGTTAGGAACACAAATCTTTATTGACTGCCAGTAAAATTTGTTATACTAACTCAGTGAGGCACTTCATAAGTCTTCCTCTAACTTATCTCTACAGAACATACATGTAATAAATATTGCTCTTCTATCTGTCTATCTATCAATCAGTCAACAACTGGGGCTGCTTGTGCTAGTGCCAAACTAATGATGTACTAACAGTTCTTTCCAGCAGAACAAAGCATGCTTCAGCTTTGTAAAATGTAATAGTTCCTCTCCTGCTCTGAATTTGATAAATAGGTAAAACATACTAAGTAATGCCACACTCTAAGAAAATATCCTAACTACCTCTGTGTGAATAGGGAAGTTGGTAGCAAGCCCCATTCCACAGTCACCTTTCTTGTTACACTTTGTTCAGCCACCAAGGACTGACAATGGCTAATGTGACGTAATGTGTCTTTGCTGTGACACATCCCCGCCTACTGCCATTACTTTTTAATCTGTGGGAGGACCGGAGCTGTATGGTTTACTGTGCAGTATTAATTTTGGAATAGCTTCTCCATTTTGACTTGCACATGCAATTAGCAATAGCCATAATCTCTATTCTGCACTTCTATAACGTAGAAGTAGTTTGTTAATTTTTCTTGTTCTGAACATTCGCAACAGCTTTTAAAGCATGACATGAAAACATGTATTATAGATCTCTCAGTTACTGCTGGTCGAAGGTTCCAAGATGTTGGGTAGCAATCCTGTAGGAATACTCTATTGCCAAGTAAACGTAATATAAAAGCTCTTCAAATGAGAAAAAAAGGAAGAAAAAAAAAAGGCATTTCAATTCTTTAAAAATAAGTATCTAGGTATGGTGCATACACTACAGACAAGCAAGATATCTCTTAGAGGAACTAGCAAGTAAGATTTTAAACCACATCCTTGGAATAAATACTATTTCACTTTCCATTTCAGAGCTAGCTGTTTTAAGAGCTGATGGTTTTGTCTGGAACACGCAGAAAAATCAATCTGAATTAACTTTTAAAATGGATTGGCTAAACCACATTAGGTGTCTGCATAGCCAACTCTCGTTTAGAATGTACTAATTTACTTGGCAAGTAAATCTAGTTATATCACACAGAGAATCACACACTGAATGGCTGAGGTTGGACAGGAACTCTGGAGATTGTTGAGTCCAGTCTCACACTGAAGCAGGTTCCCACAAGTAAGCATCCTGCTGTCCATCTGGACCCCTAGGTCCTTCTCTAAAGAGCTCCTAACCAGCAGGTCAATATCTAACCTGTGCTGATGCATGCAGTTATTCCTCCCCAGGTGCAGGGGAGGAACCTCATAACATTCCTCTCTGCTCAACTCTCCGGCCTGTGCAGGTCTCAGTGAATGGGAGCATTGCCTCCTGTCAGAAGCGTATTAGCAAATTTGCTGATGGTGCACTCTAGCTCTTCATCCAGGTCACTCACAAAGATCAGCTGAACAAGGCTGGACCCAGACTTTGCTAGCTTCAGGCCTCCAGCTACACTGCTGCTGATCAAAACCCTCCGAGCTCTGCCAGTCAGCCATTTCTCTATCCACCTCGCTGTCTGGTCATCTAACCCACGCTTCTTGAGACTACCTATGAAGTTGTTACAGGAGACGGTGTTGAAAGCCTAGCCAAAGTTGAGGTAGACAACATCCAACACTCTCTATCTACCCAGCTAGTCATTCCATCATAGAAGGCTACCAGATCAGTTAGACATGACTTTTCCTTGATGAATTGATGCTGTCTAGTCACAATCACCTTCATCAACTCCACATTCATAGAAATGACACCCAAGATAAGCTATTCTGTCTCTTGACCAGGGAAGGAGGTGAAGCTGACTGGCCTGTAGTTCTGTGGGTCCTTCTTGCATTTTTTGAAGACGGGAGTGAGAATGGCTTTCTTCCAGTCCTCAGACACTTCTCCCATTCTCCATCACCTTTCAACATTGATGGAGAGTGGCCCAGCAGTGATGTCCGTTAGCTGCATTAGCCCTTGTGGGTGCATCCAATTGAGGCCCATGGATTTGTCTAAATGATCTCTAATCTGATCCTCCTCAACCGAAGGAAAGTCTTCCCTTCTCCAAAACTGTGCTTTCATTCTGCATAATCTTACTTCAAAATTCTTAAAAGTTGCAAGGAAACTACAGGCCAGTCTGCCTTACCTCCACCTCTGGAAAGGATGTGGGCAGCGGGTCAAGGGAGGTGATCCTCTCAATGTACTCTACCTTGGTGAGGCCACATGTAGAATACTGTGCCCAGTTCTGAGCTACCCAGCTCACAAAAGACAGAGATCTCCTAGAAGGAGTCCTGTGGAGGTCCACAAAGATGATTAAGGGCCTGCAGCATCTCCCATAGAAGGAAAAGCTGAGTAACTTGGGTCTGTTCAGCCTGGGGAAAAGAAGACTGAGGGGAGGATCTGATTAATGTTTATAAATGTTTGAAGGGAGTTGGGAGACAAATGGATGAGGCCAGGATCATCTGTGTAGTGAATGAACAAGGAGTAAAGACCTAAAACTTGAACACAGGTGTTTCTGTACAAACATGCAGAAGAACTTCTTCACAGTAAGGGCGATGGAGCAATGGAACAGGCTGCCCAGAGAGGTTGTGGAGTCTCCTTCTCTGGAGATTGTCATGACTTGTCTGGCCGTCTACCTGTCCGGCCTGTTGTAGGAAACCTGTGTTACCATGGGTGTTGGACTCGATGATTTCTCAATGTCCCATACAACCCCTGTGATTCCATGAAATAGTCACAAGGACCATTACTCTTTGTCAACTGATAAATCAGATTTATAGTGAAGACACTTTTCTTAAAACTGTGTTAGTTTAATTCTACATAGTATAAAACCAAAGTCCTGAAACTTCACACTTCCCATAAGCACACGGGTCTTGCTTAAAGAGAGAAGGAAAGAAAAGGAAACACAGTTGGTAGAAATTAGGGTGTACGTGCATGGTAGATTACATTTTTGCATTTGTTGTCACAGTTTTATTTCCAATTTCTGCAAAGCTACTATTTAGTTCCAGCCAGTAAGAATTTTTCTGTCATTACCATAAAATGTTCAGCTTCTGCTTGAGTGACTGTTTGCTGCAGCTGTTGAATGCTGACAATCTGCGGTCCTGCAGGGCAGACCTTCATGGGTGTGCCTCCCGTTGCCTCCATTGAGAGCTGGCCTTCAGACCTGGTTCTCCACAATTTCAGTTCAGTTGTAGAAATGAAATACAGTGTCAGAGAGGTTTTCCATGATTTGACTATGTGATGTTTTTCCCAGCTTCCTCTTTTGAAAAGTTTATCAAATGAAAATGCTCTGCAATCTTTTAATTTAGAACGTGCATCTCAAGGTGGAGGAACTTTCATCTGCTCCAGGGCAAACTGTAATGAAAATTCTGGGTTTAACAATATCATCTTAATGGCAGAATACTTATTTTATCCTGCACAACTGCATTTAAGCCATGGACTCTCTATTATTATAATTTATGGTTATCATTTTGGCCGCTCTGAGCAGCAATGTCTGGGCTTAGTTGGCTTTTCTACTCAGGATGAAAAATGAAGTTTAAAAGAATGTTCATTACCTTCACGGCATGTGTTGACTGCACTGATTCTTCATCTGCCAAACTGCATATGCTGGCTTCTGTCTCATCTGGAGACCTCTGGAACTAAAAGTAATTGATCAAATTAATTCTAATGTAATCCCACACAGACTGTGTTACCACTGCAGCTTGTTAACCTTATATGCAAACAGTTTATTTAAACTACCTGGATGACATCATAAAAACTACCTTCAATACATCAAAAAGACTATGAAATGAAAGCCCGTTTCAACATATTTTCCAAGATATAATTTGGGTTTTGCTACTTCTTTTTTAAAAGATAAAGATTGGAACCTTTACCCTCTCCAAATTAATTCCAATTTACTTGACCACATCTCTCAAATTACTGGGATTTTTACCACTCTTAAAAAGAAAAAAACAAGCAACCTCCAGTCGGGAGATCCACCACAGCAGCTTTGTAGACAGTACAGAGCAGCACATGAGGGATCCCAGTAGCAATCTTCTGGAACACACTCCGCATTTTCTTTCTTCCAGATGATTATCATACCAGCATTTGGTGGACTTCTACACCAAAACCAACACAGATTTCTATCAGTCTGTATGGACTCCAGTGTGCCTATGGCCTCCCTATGGCAGCCACAGGTTTTGGTTACACAAGACACCACAGCAGTTCTGACATACTTGTTTGCTGTTGGTTGCACCTTCCTATCCGTTTCCTGCTGCCACACTGGATATCCATGGCCAGGCACTGTTGATGCCTGTAAGTAAGTGGTGCCCCATGCCTAATGTGTGAAAGAGAAAATGTCTTTGATCATTCCGTCAAAGCGTAAGGCATCATTTGGTATAAAAGGAACTATTCATAAAGCAAAAGAGATGCCCAGGGTACCTAAAACACCAGAAAGTGATTCTCACATTGAAATAGGAGTGAGGACTCAAACGTGCACGCGGCTGGTCCTGATTCATAGTTACAGGTGTTTCCCCACTGCTTCAGAATCCCATCCATAACTAGACAACACACAGTGACAGTGAATCAAAGATAGTACAGCAGCCTCAGCTTCGTGATTTCCTAGAATTTATCACTTAAGCCCAAGCACTTAGCTATGATGACGTCATATTTATATTAAATTACTCTGTATGACATTGTATGAAGCAAGACAGTAGTAAAGCTTTATGAAGACCATTATCAAGACCACAAAAATTAAAATATCAGTATTTCTAAATCATTTTTCCTTATCGCTAGTGCTTATCTCCTTGGTAGCCAAGAGCTGTTAGACCTCCTGATGCCGACTACCTCAGGGAAATATTTAATACTTATTAAACATGGCTTCTGAGTGGAAAGGACGAAGAGTCTCATGAGAGCGCACCTGAAAGGACAATACACTGTCATCATGTCTTGTGATTATTATGCTACTTAATAATCAAAACTGTCCTTTTTAGGTAAACAGGACTGATTCTCATAGGCTTTCATGACAGCTTCATAAATTCTCTTGGCTCTAGCCTAGCAGGCATCTTTCCCGAAACACCTCAGTTGTAGTAGAAAGGATGTAAGACTCATTAAAGTCTATTTCTTCTAGAGTCGCTCTGTGCTATGTATTGTATTCTGTATCCTTGTTAGGGATAATTGGCAACATTTCTGCAAAAAGTGTTTCCTGAAAATGTATTGAGTTGTGAACTTTTTACAAAAACAGTGTTGTCTCAGATCTAGGGTAAATCTTGCAGTGGAAATGAGAGATATAACTCTGAAATTATGTTGTTTTTCTGAGACATAGGAGCCCTCAGTTCAAGCCCCTGCTAGATATCAGTTTTCCTGTAATAAAGGAGAATGTTAGTTCTAACATTTGGGCAATGAAAGAAGGTTACATTATTCTGGTTAAAAAGAACCAAACAAGCAAACAAACAAAACAAACAAAGAAAAAGCCCTGATTTGTTCAGAAGAAAAAAATAAAATGGCATGTTTCTGAAGATATCCATCCAAACAGCTGCAAAGAAAACACAGAAATCTGGCAAAAAATTGTATACACTGTGTTTTAGCCAATTTTGGAGGATATCAGGACCTGAAATGAGAAATATGGCAGTTGCTTTTTTAGCTTACATTAAGCATATGGTAACTACGGCAAGATAGGGCTACATTGATGTCTCAGAATTCCCTGAGCAAAACAGAGTGCTGGAAATCAGATCTACTTTCTATTTTCTGGTTGTATCAGCTTAAGTATTGAGAAACTATTACATTTCTTGTGCACCTTCTCCAAACACAGAGTAGCTCGGTGATCCTTTAGGCTGTTAAGCGGGGCCAAATTCCCGAAGATAAAGAAGTGGAAATCAAATCATTGGCAGGTTGGTTTCCTTCTCCAAAGCTGCCAGTAACCTCCACCAACTGTCATCTATTTACTGAAGAGAGAAGCGTAACCCTCACAAACAGCACTGGGATGGAGCTAGGCAAAGGCAGTCCTAAAGCCATGGTTCAAAGAGGTGGGAAGGGACAACTGTGCTATCAGCAAAATGACGTGAGGGAGCCCCAGCTGCCATCACAGCAGTCCTGGCCAGCACCTCTGGGGTAAAGCAGGCTGGCACGACAGGCACAGAGCACACAGCAATTACCCAGCCTGTGGGAGAAGCAAACACAAGTATTTTCAGCCGCATGAAGTCAATGGGTCACTCCATCTATTTTTCAGCTGGGCACATGCACAGGTTGGCCGGGTTCCCCGCTCGCACAGTCCTACTTGACTTCTTTCCACACAGCACGTAACTCTGTGTTAGTCCTTCATAAACAATCTGTGGTGGTATGAACAGGCACTTTCTGTTTATAGCCAGTGATGCTTTAATGCCACGTATGCAGACAAATTCCTCTTGCTCTTATAAATTAAGTACTAATGCTGAAAGTAAAACTAATTCCAACACAAATTATTGCTGCAATGAAAAAGTAAAAGGAGGTTGTTCTTTTAGGCACTCCTTCAAGTTCTTCACGGATTAACCAAGAAAAACATTCACAAGAACCACAAGAAACAAACAGATAAGATGTATTTATTTATTTCCCTTTAGAAAACAGGAGCACTATGGACGTACTATTTATAAGAGTGCCACTGGTTTATGCACCGTTGCAGTTAATAACTTATGCTAGGTATTAAATCTGTCACATTCCTTTGACTTAGAATAGAATTGAAGAATTTACTGCCAGAGACCCAAATCTGACCTAGCAATTTGAAAGCATAACAGAGATATAAATCCAATTATTCTCTGTCCAAACACTGGCACACATACCTTGTATCTGAGAGGCATCTGAACACGTCGTATTTAATATCAGACTGAAGCGACTGCAAAAATGAGAGCACGAGGATTATTAAACACTCGTTTGTTGAAGAGAGTTCACTCCTGAAAAGAGACCATCAGCCGAATTTCCTCGATAATGTTAGAAGTCTTTTCAAAGGAGAATAAATCCAGCCCGTCCATCCCCACATCTCGTGTTTCTGAAAACACCTGTTTGTTTCACGCTCACTCAAAAACAGTCCTCATCTTCACAGACATCTCTGTGGCAGCAGGGATATTAGCAATGCATTTTTAAGATTCAAAGGATTCCTCCCAGTTTTAGGAAGAATTTTTTTAAACTATGCCAAGTAGAACTGTGTGGTTCATAAATGTGGAAGCGCAACTCTGGAAATCTCTCTCTTTTCTTCCCTAAAGAGAACAGAAAACCTTTTTTTTTTCTGTGTTATCCAAGATGTTGCCAGTTTCAAGATGTCTCTGATGTTGTAAAAGAGTGGGAACCAACATCTTCTCCTGAAGACAACACCTCCAGACGGTGGAAGACTCTCCTGCATCCCAGTACAGAGGTGCAGTGGAATGAGAGGGCTGAGAAGCAGCGGTGAGGCAGGACCTGCCACACCAGGCACCCTGGTGACCACCATGGCCCTGTGCTTAACAGAGGGGGGCCACAGACCAAAGGATGTGATGGAAGGGCACGTAAATTCTGAAGATATAAGGTTATTTTCCAGCCCGTTTCTCAGGTTAGAGTTTCCATTCAAGAAGGTGGAAGGCTCTCACTGCAGTAAGCAGGGTCAGGCCCTGGCCTTCTCCCCAAGTAGAGGTGGGAGACAGGCTCTGGTTGCTGCTCCTCCGCTGCATGCTGGCTCCTGTGTCCTTGGCGTTATCACATCCCGCCAGCCATTCATGCCATCCATCAGCCTTATCTCCCCATGGGTCCAGCACTGCCTCATGCCTGGGCAAGCTGTCTGTGGGGCACTGTGGGAAGCAGAAGGGAGCTGCTCCTCACCTGGATTTGGGACGAGACCCCAGGAGGGGATGGAGCCTGAAGCCTTCAGCGTGTTTCAATCAGTTTTAGTTTCCATTTCTGTGATGCTCAAATGGGCATATCTAATCTCCCAGGACGTCTGCACATTTTCCCCAGCAGCTAGGTGATGGCGGGGCCTTGCGATGCAGCCGGCCTTCTCAGGGCCTTCACGTTCTGATATTGCAGTGTCTCTGCAGAAGGTCTTTGCTGCAGCACTGGAGATGGCGCAGTTTGCTCTTCGGATAACATTTCATAACACCCATCAGAGCCGTAGGGTGAAAATGCTCCTGATACGCCCAAACGGGGAGAAAAACCTAGGAAGAGAATGTGTTCTTCAGCTTTCAGACACAAACCTATTATCCTCTGCTTGAGTCAGTGGCCACCTGAGCATGGTGTAAATCTGTGCAGGGACAGCTTTTAGATCATGTGGAAGCAGAAAAAGGTTTGGTGATGAAATATCCAATTGGGTTACCATGAACAAGGAATAGGGAAGGAGAGCTGATGAAGCAACCCATGGCAACCACAGAGCAGCAAGCAATGAAGAAGGATGCATTCATACACTGGGCCTGGAGCAAGGCATTTCAGACGTCAGGCTGACCAAGGGAGAAGACAGGTGTTGGATTTAAAACACGTATAGAGAGTAACTGACCTTACCATTTTGGCTGAGGATTGCTTAAAGGCTGACGAGCCTCTGGAAATCAGGAATATTCGCTTCTTCCGCTTCTTTGAAAGTTTCTGTGTTATCCAAAAAAGCTCTGTAGCCCTCAGTTAGTCTTCTTAAATCTTTTTTTCATAATAGTATTTTAAAAACCAGAATTTCTTTGTCCTCATTGCACTGATGTTTAGGGTCTTTTCCAACCTGAGTGATTCTATGATTCTATTTAATGACCAGCCTGTCTAATAGTGACAGAAAAGTTCAGTTAACAAACCAGTGCTCCAGTTTGTTTGTCCATAAGAAACAGTTTAATTTCTGAGTGTTATTGGATAAATTTAATTTTTTCAGTAAATATGCAAAAAAGTAAGAAAAAAAACTACTACTACTATAGTGCAGGTGATGACTTAAAAACTATTTGAAACCAATGTATTTTACAGACAGAATATTCTGAGCAGGCAATATATGGCCAGTGCTATTTCTGACCAATCCAATGCAAATAAGAAGGAAAATGTAGAGCGTGCTTGCAGACTGGTGACGCTCGGAAGGCAACTATATGATATAGGATGAAGCTGATTTAAGATGAATGAAGCACAGAAATAACAGGATAACCATTGTGAGATGGCAGCCTTTGTCCGATGCAACAGCTGCATTACAGCTTTTGTTGTTGTTGTTGCTGTTGTTTTTTCCACTAACACACTTCAGAAATGATGGGGAGATTTCTTGGCCAAGAAAAGAGGAATCTTCACATTCTACTTTCTTCTTTTTATTGATATGATCCTTGTGGAAACCTGTTACAGTGGTCCCAGAAAGGAACATGTGAATAGCTCACATGTTAAGAAAAGTGATGTGCTTCACCAAATTGGCAAGGCTAATGAGAAATAATAACAATAAATTCATTTATGAAAACATCTGACAGCAGAAGGCAGGAATAGGAGGGAACATTGCTGTCAGTCTGGTATGATAAAGCCCAAGCCAGCAGAGCTGTGCTTAATCATTTTGATTCACTAACAGAGCAGGGCTTGAGAGAGAAACAGCTTTAGATGATGAATATTTTTGAAGTACATTAAGAAAAGGCTGATGAAAGTGTGATATAGTTTCATTTGTTAGTGTACTGGAAACATACTGCTAATGAAAAATAGAAATGAATCCATTGTGTGCCACTTAATTCAAACTCTGTATACCTGGATTATTTTACCTTCACTTTTGAGCTGCTAGGGTGAATCATTTTCTACTGCAGACTGTTTTCTGCATATGGGAATAACACGAAACAACAACAGATTGAAGGGATCTCTTTGGACTTCACCTCTCTTTGAAAACACATATTGAAAGTGTTGCTAGGAGTAGTGGTGGTGTGCATACACAGTCTGCTAACACAGATACTCAAATGGCTCGGGGGACAGCGAGAATACTCCATGTGTGCCCTTCAGTCTAGAAATAGCGTGGAGATAGGTGATGCAGGAACAAACACTGAAAGACAGCCAGATGGCAAGGAGGTCTCAGTCCAGTCTCTTGCAGCATTAAAGGATAATGGACTGAGAGTGAGGATGTAAGGTGTCAGATGGCAAGTTATCATCTCTGTCATCTCATGTCAATACCATATGGTGAAGACAGCAATGCTTTACAAAGAGCATGTCAGAATACACATCTGTTACTAAGGAGTGGTTTCCCACATAACACTATACATGGTTTATCACAAAAGAAAAATGAACAGATTCAGCTAAATATTCAAAAAGCACTTTGCCTACTAACTATCATGAACTTTTTTTCTTCCTTTCC